>PVKM010019114.1:0-24484 GCA_004027735.1 Carollia perspicillata | reverse complement strand
TGAGAGTTCAATAAAGTGATCCATTGGGCTGAAGGGACCTCATATCAAAGCACTGTAGACAGAATTAACTTATTCAGCAAAAGCACAGCTCTTGTGTATTTCAAAGTCCTTGCTATAAATCTATTATTTACAGAGATTCGATCCCATCTTTTTGAAGATGCTTTCATAGTACTATAGGCTAAAAAAATGGGTTCCAATAGTCAAACTACCCCAGATATTTCTATTTCTTTATGGCTTTGATGTTAAACTAACACATTAGCTCTTTGCTCACATTTTCATAGTAGCCTGGCAGTCAGAACAGCAACTGGTCTTAGATGGCGAGCCTCCCTGACCTCTGTAAAACAACGTTATTTTCTGTAAGCATTAACAAGTTTGCTGCTGTTTCCGGTCTGATGAGAAGTTTTCATGTGTGCGGTTCCAGAGGATAATCGTAGATAAGGAAGAGCTCTCCGATCTTGTCTTTGGGATACCTGAAGGCCACAAAGGAACATTAATAGACGTTCGATGGTAAACAGTGGGCACAGAAAGTAGTAAATGTTTGTAGTTGCTTTTCTGATGCTCCTAGCACCAGCAGAATCAGTCTTCAAAATGAGGTGAAACTTAAATAGCCAGCTCTTTTGACAGCCCCTGCTTTGCTTCTAGCGTTGCATGGATTCGGTTACATTACAAACTCATGGGATAAAATAGTTCACTTTTCAGTTCCAGATATGACTCAGAGCTATACACTGTTTATTAGTAATAATCAAATACCTAATTATTTAAATCGTAGAAACAACAGTGAAGTGATTTGATGGGCATGAGTATTTGGAAGAGTGTGGATATTCCCCTGGCTGAGAAACGTGCTACAGAGCCAGCCTTGTGTTCATTTATTATTCATTGTGACTTGCAGTTTGCCGAATTGTTGTGAAACCCATTTACAGTTTTACCCACCCTTTTCAAAGATGGTCACGCAAAATCTCTCATTTTTTTTCTTTTTCAGTTGGCATGCTTAACTTTATTTATAGGTAAGTGGTTAGAATGTTACAACATATTGTACAGAAGGTTCATATGAGAACGTATTTGGATTATCACTGAACCTTACTAGGACAATGAAACACCATCTACACATTTTGCCTGTAATATATGTAATCCAAATAAAGATGATCAAAATTTTCCATAGCAATTTCAATATTTCATTCTGTTGTGCATCTAATAGATTCCTAAAGAGAGTAGAATTTATATTCAACAGTTTATTGATATTTTTATCAATAATATTGATAAAATGATATTAAATGATATCAAATGATATTAAAAATAATATCGAATGATATTAAAATAATATTTACTATTTTCTCTCTTTGCTCTTAGTTTCATTTTTTTCTCCTCTCAGTTTTAAAAATAAAATAATTCCATTATCACAGAGAATAAATAGAATTCAGTAAAATTTTGGACATTTTAATTCTTAACTTTTATAAAATTATTCTTGTTAGGGCTTGTAAAATATTCCAGAATTTCTGGCATACCTGATATTACAGTGCAGAGGGTTTGCTCATTTCCTGGCTGTGGGTATTTCTAACTAAAGAATCCTTGTGTTTCCTCCTTTCTTTCAGATATTCCCACGGGGAAAACATTAAAATCCGAAAAAGGATTTTTTTTCATATTTTAGATGTACTTTCTGATTTTCCTTTTTGCTTAAAATACATTTTCTATTCTTATTGTTTGCTATAGAGAATAGCTTGTACAGTGGCTATTTATAATTCACTGCATTTAAAAAGAACTTGGTCAACCTGATATTAAGCCATTAAATCACACCTTTCACTTTATTATTAAAATTCTCTCATTGGGTTATGTCCTACCTTAGATTAATATTAAGATGTTAATACTACAAGTAGGATTCATTTTTTATCTTGAACAAAGTTTGCATATTTATGTTTGTACTATATTATGTGCTATTTCAAAGGGCATATGTAAATGTTAAATCTTCATTATTAACACAGAATAACCATCTTTGTCTCACTTTTGAGCAAATGATTTTAATTTGATTTCATAGTGTGACATTTTCTTTTGAGGGGGGTAAATTACTTTATGAGTAAAAACTCATGCATCACAGTGCTGTGTGGAGCCACGCTGGAGCCTGAGGCAAAAGGAGATGTGTGGACTCTGATTTCAATGGAAGCAAACTCATCAATCACTTGTTTTCAAAATCTCCTTCTTCCCTCATCTCATTTTGAGTCGAGAAAATTGCCGTTTGTCAATTTCTCTCAACCAACAGATAACCTAAAATAATTTTAATGAGCTTCACCTTCATTAAAATTATAATAAATTATTTTGTGCCAAGTACTTAGCATAAAATAACATCATGCAAACTTTTTTTCATCAACTATATTGTTCTGAAAAAAATCACCCATTTAAAAACTCGAAGATGTACCCAGGGGTGCACGTGTTTCGTTTTGCCTCAGACTCGGATATGGCTCAGCATGGCAGCAGCCTTTATCTAAAATTTTGACATTTTCTTCCCAATGGAGTTTTTTGCATTAATTTTTATATCTAAAAATATTACATTAAAATATTATTGTGACTACTGGGTTTTTTGGCACTCAGACAAGTGCATCCCTTGCCACAGCCCAGTAGCCTAGTTCTGGCTTCGGTATAGAATAAAATCACCAGATGCAAACAAAAAAAAAAAGCACTGAAATAAAGATAATACTAAAAAGTATAATTTTTTTGCTAATAAGCAAAAGGAAAAATAAACTTAGGTTCAACTAAAGATTATTTATTTTGGTTGTAATATGCAAGAATGATTGTCCTATGATGGGGATACTAATGTATGGTTTTAGTGATCTTTGGATAGATTCTCACAGTTAAGAAAATGAAACATACGTATACCGTATTCCTACACACACAACTTATGAACACATTTTATGGCAGACATTCTTAAATTACTCCGTAAAAGACGTGAAGGGGAATATCTGGGTTCCATCAATGGAAGAGAGCAACAGGGTTCATTTTTTATTTTTAAGCTCAGAGGATTTAATGACACTTCTTTCTTTCTCATTTCAACTTTTAGAGTACTGCCACTTGCAAATATTTTTATCATCTCTAAGGCATATTTTGGAAAACAAAGAACACTAGAATGTCAGCAATAAGTCAGACATTGATCCAAACATTCACACCCCATAGACCATCACAGTGCACCCCCGGCCTGCCAGCCCTATGCCAGGGGCCGATGGAGCCTATTAGTGCCTCTGCACTTTAGGGCAGAGCTTCAACTCTGCTGTGAGCCAGGATCCTGTGGGGAACTTCCAACCAGTATTGGTGCCTGGGCCTTACCCAAGGCCAATTACCGGAAATTTCTAGAAGATGAGCCCATGCATCAGCATTGTTTAAAAGCTCCCCAGGTATTTTAAAGTGCAGCCTGGGTTGAAACTCACTAATACGGTCTATTGGAGAGGACACAGGCACTGTACACAGTCATTCATTCACATTGAAAATGAGGTGAGGCCATGGGTGAGCAAAGGAATGAATACTGCTTTAGAAAAGAAGAGGGGTCTCCTGCACAAGATGCACAGACAGACCTCCCTGAAATGTAAAATTTAAACAAAGACTGAAAATGATGAGGTGATGGGCATGTAAGGGCAAGGACAGGGTATTTCAGGCAGACATAAAAATATGAGCCAAAGTTCTAAATAGGGAAAAAGGGAGGTGAGTGTGTTGGGTTGCAGGGCAGCGAGCGTGAGAGGCCAGCGGTGGAGTTCAGTGGGTTTGAACAGGGAGAGTGGAGGAGGAAGGTGAGCAGGTAGTAACAGTTTTGTGCGTCTGCATTTCAAGCCCACTACTCTGCACTTGCCTTGCCCTATCCCAGTTAATTCCTGGAGCAAGTCTTAGAGATGTGTAGTAACCAAAATGCAAGATTTCAAGCTATAAAACGGATAAAAGACAGATTTTACAGGAATTCATTAGATAGAAATAAAGATAAACTTAAAAAATAAGTTTCTCTCTCTCCTCTATTTGTCCTCTCAAGTGGGAATAAACTTTTGTAGAATTCCCTTCCTTTTAGGATTAAAATGTGGATAAATGTTAATTGCTACACCATAGAGAGAAAACACGATGTCACAAGGAAAGCTTTGGCCATGATAGGACTGTGTCATAAAGACAAGCTACAGAGTCTGAGTTGAGGAATTCTTTATTTGACAAACTATCTTCCCAGCAATTATGAACAAATTGGTTAAAGCTGCTAAAATGATAACTATTATGTCAGGTCAAAGCACTTAGTGGTTCAGTGACTGCCTTCAATAGCACAGTATGCAATAAAATGCTTTTCTCATAACTGTCATTTCCCTAATTTGATTGAAATAGAGAAGTAGCTTTTACTGGAACACGATCCTGACTTTTAACAATTGACAGTGCAGAGAGTAGATGTCACTTCTCTGACCTTCTTCTTGTCACATCCTACTGAGAAAAGGTTTTGAGAAACTTTTCGAAAGACTGAACCCACACTTTTTCTTCCTTATTGGTCAATTAAAAATAAAACCATGCTTTTTTTCTTTATCAAACCAAGTAAATGATGCTATCCTCTTAAGAACCACAGGTTAATGGCATGGGCCATTTTAGTCCAGTTTGTATGATGACATTGCTTTAGAAAATGGAAATGTCATTCCCAGGTGCCGTTTTCCTTCAGGCAAGGAGGTTAACCCACCATTTCAAAAAATGTAAGAGGTCAAACCTTTAGAAATCAATAGCTAATGGAGTGAAGATAGCTCTTTGTGTATGGGCCCTACTCCAATTAAGGAAGCCCTCACCCATCTGGAATGAAGAAAGAAAAATGCTTAGCGTTGGACACAGACCACTGAGCATCCCTGCCAAGCTGAGCTCAGAGATGTGTATCTGCCTGTATTAAATTCACAGCTTTGGCTGTTTCTGAAATGCTGCCGAATCATACATTTCATTTTATTTCATGCAGAATATTGTGAAACTTGTTTAGCTTCACACAAATAAATCACTCATAGGTAATAGCAAATATCAACTTGCACACTCAATATGAACACATACTCTTCCAGTGGAGGAAACAACATTCCACATTCTCCTGGAATTCTTAGATATCTAAGTATTTCCCTGGCTAATTTTCTAAGGGATAAATTGATTGTCTAGTAAAATGAACTACAATACATTTTTCTTTTTCCTTTTTATGTTTTTTTATTTTAATTGTTATTCAAGTACAGTTTTCTGTCGTATACTCCCATCCCAGTCCACTCCCCCAGTGCTCCCCCCTCCCTCCCATTTCCACCCCCCTTAGTTTTTGTCCATGTGTCCTTTTATACTTGTTCCTATAATCCCCTCCCTTTTCCCCTGAAATTCCCTCCCGTCTCCCCTCTGGATACTATCATTACAACACATTTTTTTACCTGACTGTTCAGGGTCCAAAAAAGAACCAAACTTGGTGAATATATAAGAAGCAAAGTATATGTTCACCTTGGTTTAGATGGTGTGAAGGGGCCATATATTTCAAAAGCGCTTGCTTCTCAAAAGTAAACTTGTATGGCAGATTGATATTTTAGGGAAAGGATAAATATAGTGGAAAGAGGCAAGTTCTCGGCTGGACAAAGATAGCTTAGTTATCTCTTTCCCAGACAGTAGTTCCTGAAACCTCGGTCCAACTGGTGGCAGCAGTTTATTCCATAGCTCTCTGGGATTTTACTTCTGTTTCCCTTCAGCCCTATCATTTAAGGGAGCGGCTGTGGTATTTCAGAAGGTGGAAGTTTGGAAGAGCCTGTTTCACTGAGAACGCTTGTTCTATGGCGTGCGGATCCATCCTGAGAGTCCTTTGCGGGGAGACTGGCACGCTGAGGGCTAACTTATGCCACTCCCAAAACAACTCATGGTTTTGCAGCTAGCTCTTCTCCTTGGGAAAAACAAGGCAACAATTTTCTTAAAAGAGTTATTTTTTTAATAAACTAAGACTAAACACGTGTTTGTGCTGCTACTCCTAACATTCTTGCTTAGTCTTAATACTCCCTTTTAAAATGTTAGCTGAGTCAAATACAAACTTGGATAATGCTTCCTTTATCCATCTTTAGTTTCTTTGACATTCTTAATGGTATTTTCTCAATAACAAAGTGTTATCTGAAGTGGATAGGTATCAGTGACAAATTTAAGTCATAAAGCCAGAGGACTTCTAAGCAATTCCTTATTTTAAAAAAAAAGGGGGTGGAGAAAGAACATGATTTACATTAAATGTCCATGATGTCTTAGGTTTCCATACCCTTTCAAATTGGGGTGAATATAATTCCAAATAAAGCAAATAATTCACATTCATAAATTTATTCAAATTTATTCAACACTTATTTAATATGTACTAAGGGGATGGGTCCTCATGACCTAGTAAAGCTAGTAACAACATATACTCTCCACATATTATACTTTTTAAATAAATTTAGAGAATAAAGTGCTTTGCTCAAAGTTAGTCAGCTAGGAAATGGTCAATGTAAAACCAACTTTTAGTCCGAATGCAAGATTAGGATGGTTGAGATATCTAGTCGGAATGCTAAAGGTTAACCATAATTAGACATCATCTTATGTTGCTTCTGTAACAAAAGGGTAGTGGATTTGGTGTTATGTTTCCCCAATGGAAGGGTAACAGTTTTACTACGGACTAGCTTTATGCTCTGTTCTCCTCACCTAGAAAGCAAGGGTAGTGATACTTATAGAGTTACTGTAGAAGCAAATTAGAAAATATATGTGCACAAAACCCGGCATGTGTCAAGTTCACGTCCCATTGTAGATGGTAGCTGTTGCTGCGATTCACAACATTATTGTCATCACATGAACATTTTTGGGAAAATGTTCTATAATACATGAGACTTGCAAGTAATTAAGGCATCTGTATTTTACTTCCCTCATGAACGTTCAATAAGTACTTTTGTAGTAATTTATTTCATAAAACTCAGAGGAATCATTTCACTTCTTATTTTTCCCAACATCCCAATAATTAGGTTTATACAGGTACTCAAAGAAGTTTTCCTTTTGAGATTTTAAAACATGTGGGTATATAAAAGTATAAGTGAGTGTAGCTAAGGAGCCTTGTCACTCTTGACAACGTACTTCATCAGTCATTGTTTCCCATGGTCTCATTTTCCTGTACCTCTAGGCTATCTTTCTAAGCCTCACTCCAGTTGATTAGTGACTTTATTTTGGACTTCTCGCATGCCACTCTCTTAGTATGGAATTTCCAATAATTGCTGTTTTCTCGCATACATTTCAAGCAAGGGAAAAATTTGAACCAACTCTATGCCCTTTCCAGGTCACCAGAAACCAGTCAGAACAGTCTACACCAGATTTAGATACAGTACTCCATGTCAGCCCCTAAAATTCAAGCCCTATCTCCATTGAAGAGTTTTCCAGTTAAATTGAATATTGAGAGTATTCAGACATAGGGCAGAAAACCAAGAAAATGGTTCAATGACAGATGCTGGCTTGCAGAGAGAGTAGCTGACTGTGATCCCATCACAGAATATGAGGTGGTGAAACTTTCGTAAGTTCAGAAAGTGTTCATGACACTGCTCACAAGGTTTGTGAAGTACAGTTCACAGCAATCAAAAACGGGACAGGTGGGTTTCTTTGTGAGCAAAGTAACTGTGAACATAGTCACAATATTTGAGCTGAAATATGCAATATGCTCTCTAGTCTAACTTTTCTAACCTAAATGTACCATTATACGGCATTTCCTAGAAATATAAATGATAATATCTATCAAAAGGGTGGGAGTTCACAGTCTAGCTCTAGAGGACTCTTCTACAAAATTTTTAGCATGACTACTACATATTACAATGCTGTGCTGAGTTCTAGAATATGAACCTAATGTAAATAATTGAATGTAAACTTGCCACATGCCAGAATCCATACCTAAACTGTATCACGTTTTTCATAATTTGTGCATGAGGAAACCAAGACTAAGCAAGGTGACTAAATCTGCCAGGATCGCACAGGTAGCATATGGGTGAGATGAGATATTAAACCAGCTATAGCTAACTTTCAAGTTCATAGAAATTTCATCACAGAGCTATGTTTTCTGTTATCTCTTGCTGGCCATAATAAACTTCAACTAAAGAAGCATTCTGGCAAAACAGAGAGTATGCTAAGAACAGTCAGGAAAATGGAGAGTCTTAAAATATATGAAGATCTGAAAATGGTTAACTTAGAGGTACTTATTGATTCACTTATCTAATTAAAATTTATCGAGTACCAAAATGTGAACCAGTCTCTGTGCTAGATGCTAGAATTTCAGAAAATACCAAGATGTAATCTGTATCCTCAATAGCCTACTTGGTATTAGAGAGGGAGGAAAAAAATAAAACACTGAGTTTCATGGAGTACTAGCTATATGCCCAGGTGGGAAGACAAAATTGAGTACCTAATTACTCTCGAATGGGGTGGAGCAGAATGACCTGACCAAGAAGGCATTAACTGAACTTTATTACAAAACTCAAAGGAATTAGCCTGTCAAATGAGATGGAAAAGGAGGTTGGGAGAGATGTTAATTGACAGATAATGTAGAAATTTCTAACGTAGAAAGCTAAAAGTTGGTGTGATTGGTCCCAAGACAGTAATGTTAGGACAGAGTAGTAAGTGATACTGGGAAGTAGATAGAAACAGATTCTGAAGAGTGAGCTAAATAGTTTTGACTTTATCTTAAATATGGTGGCAAAGAAGTGACATTTGGTAAATTAGGGGGATAACAGGATAAATCCACATTTTACAGAGATCATATGGCAGCAGCGCGAAGAACAGAGGGGAGGTGGGCATGGCTCAGGACATGGGGCCAGCAGGCTATGGCAGTGGTCCACGGTAAGTGGTAACGAAGAACTGAGATAAGTTTTGGTGCAGTTACGGTACTTGCTGCATAGATATGATGCAAAGCAAAGAGGTTAGGAAGACTGTATTTCTAGACTAAATAATTTCATAATGCTGAGGTCAGTTACTAAGCTAGGGAATAAGAAAGTACAGCCTGGTTTTGTAGAGAGCTCACCTCCTATCCATAGGGCCCCGCAAAAGAAACACCATTGAGTGTGGTAGGGCACATGACTGTCTTGAACTACATGGACAGCCATTTGAGCATTTCACCTAAAATGTCACATGGTGTGCTTGAGTGTGATATTGCTGTTACAGAATTACATGCTCATGATTTTACAATGAAACATGCGTATGTAATTTCTGGGAGGGGGCAAAGGGATAGTACTGTAACCTGGGCAGGAGGCCTAGAAAAACCTAGAGAGAGTGTCTCTTTTCTTCCTGCCTCTTGGTCATGGTGTCAGTGGGCTGTGCAGAGCCCTCCCAGTGAATCGTGGTGCCTGCTGCTGCAGCCACCCTCTCTCGACTGGGTTGGAGTGGGTAGTGGGGGTGAGTGCACCTGTGTGCTGAGTGGCCTTTTCTCAAGTTCACGTGTCCCAAGGGCTGACTGCTGGTCTCTCTTTGCAGCCGTGGCTCCAGAGCAGAGTACAAACTGTGGCAGCCAGAGTCATAGGCATTTAGGTTTCTGCCCCTCTTTGACCCTGTATTGGTTGAAAGGTGTGCTGCAGAAACTGTAACCAAAGGAGACATTATGCTTCCAGAAAGGTCTCAAGGAAAAGTGTTGCAAGCAATTGTAGCAGCTGTTGGATCAGGCTCCAAAGGAAAAGGTGGAGAGATTCGACCAGTTAGTATGAAAGTTGGAGATAAAGTTCTTCCTGAATATGGAGAAACCAAAGTAGGTCTAGATGATGAGGATTATTTCTTATTTAGAGATGGTGACATTCTTGGAAAGTATGTAGACTGAAATAAATCACTATCGAAATGGCATCACATGACATAGCCCATTCCACTGAAGTACTGAAATCTTTCATCATGTAAATAATTTCCGTGTCTCTTTTATAGCAAACTAATGATGGCTGAAGTAATGACATCCAGTGTCTTTTAAAATTTAGTATCACTGTACTGACATAAACATTTCCAAATGAAAATAAAAAATTTAAAAAAGATTTTTATGTAATAAAAAGGTGTATTTTTTGTGCTGGACCCTCTATAATGGACTATGAGTTGTGTTCTGACTGTGGCCATAAAAGAATATAAATCCACCACTATAGTTTTGATCAGAAGTTCAAGATCTCTAGAAATAAGAATTTTATGGGAAATACCAACCTTTCAAATACTGGCAATGGATTCATAGAATTCAATGACTCTGAATTTGGCAAGGCCGAACTGATTGCCATCTCTGGATTTAACAATGGATTCTGATAACATTTCCTACTATAAGATTTGTAGTTCTTTCAAACTGTGAGCTCCAGATAAATGTTGTAACTTCTGGTTTTTAACATAATAGTATTATTTGCCCTTGACCAACCTATCTTTGGCCTTAAACTTTCAAAACATTATTGCATCACATTCCCTGTACCTGGAATAACCTCCCCAGTTACTCAGACTGTTGAATGTTCTTTAACTGTTTAAGGCCCAACTCATGCTGAGAACTCTTCACAGAAAACCTCAGGAAGAATGAACAGAATCTTCACTTCCCTTAAGTCAGTCGACAATTTATTTATTTTTCATACTTGTTATATGCTACCATATATTTGGACCGCAAACTCCATGAGCATACTGATAACTCACACTGACAAGAACTGTATATCTTATATGATGTTCTGCATAAGTTTAACATAGAGTAAATATTTCTTGAATGAACAAAGCCCAAGAAAGAGGCATGAGCAATTCCTGTTCTTCAGTTGTTACTTGAACCCCAAAAGATAATTATTGATCCTTTACGGTTAATAAATCTCTTTCAAATGTCTTCTCATTAACCTTCACAGGAACTCTTCAAAGTGAAAGAGGAAGCTATTGCTAACAACCTGCCTCTCAGTTAAAGATCTCTCCGCAGGAAACGCAGGAACCTGTATTGTGAGAAGATCAGATTGAAGGTCACCTCGTTTCTATACTTAGGTGCCATCCTAGGAATTGAAATAAAATTCCTCCACTAAAAATATCACCAATTAAACGTATGTAAGTAAGCACTGCACACTGACTTCCTTCAGTCAACGACTAAGTTCTGGTACCCGGTGTTTTGGCTGTCGATTCACTGTCCGGGCCCCTGATGATCTGGACCTAGCTGCGGACTATTCTCACTGCATAGTCATAATCATTAAGTCAGCCTTTGATGGACTCTGACATTTCCTACTGTAGGCCTGCAGGTATGTCTGATGGAATCCATGGTCCTTTTTTTTCAAAAATAAAAATTAATTGAATATATGTAGCTAAATACAATGTATGATCATTTCCCTGTAAAATACTTTCATGAAAACAGACAAATAGAAAAAAACACACCCGCCTAGATAACCCTGGTTTGATTTTAGGATCAGGAAATACGACCCTACTAGACAGGAGCTTCTGGCTGTAGGGCATTTAAACAGTGAATCCAAGAAGTGGTTTTTTTTCATTCTTTTTAGACTGCATGAGTTGGCACATCAACAATACTGTATTTCATTTCAGCTTTCACGTAATTTATTCACTGCTGCAAGGAGACAAGACCCTCTAGGGAATGTCCCAAATCTCTGTAATGTTACCTCTTACTATATTTTCCATTTAGCTACAGCTGACAGATGTGACAAAATTGCAAGGAGCTGGGCAACTCCCCCAACGGGGCCTACAGAAGCAATTCCCACAGCTGTACCAAAGAAAGACTGCAAATTATTCCACACTCAGGTTAAATTATTTCGAGTTAATTTGCACTTGAAGTTCTTTCTCCAAAGACACCTTTATTTCTCAATGTATCATAGAGCTGTTCTGAGCTGATTCTATTTAGGTTCAAAAACAACACTTCAAATTGGAAATCATCCAGCAATGAAAGGAAGTACAAAGATTAAGGAATGTGCTGATTTCAGAAGCGGTAATGTGAAGAGAGAGTGAGGTCAATTATGGAAACGAACAGTTCTAATCATTTTCAATAGGTACGTAAGATTGGAAAATCAGATCAGGTTTTGAGTCAGCTATGTAGCCCAAGTTTATTTTTCATTTTATATAAAAATGACTTAAAAATAGCATATATGCATGGGGTACCTTGACATGTCACTGATTGTTTTGTTTTTGCATTTCCAATGCCAATACACCTTCACATTGCTAAGAGTCAGAAAACTGATTAAGGGCGAGCATAACTTTTTTAAAAAAATTTTGTTCCATGGCTACATAGTTTAGACTAAAGTTAAACCCATAGTGTTATTGCTCTATTTATATTATGATTTTTATCCCTTCTCTCTGGGAAAAATCTATAGAAAATCCACTAGAAAATGAAAAAGTACTAATTTAACCTTTGTACCTTTCAGCTGGATGTCCAGCTATTTATTAGCACTAATTTTTAATTTTTATTTGTTTTTCTATGAGTCTAATTTTATGACAAAAATCTTTAGCTCAATACACTAAAAGTATAAGTAAAATATATAAAATATGTGAAATATAAACTATAAGTACATCTTGCATAATGCAGAACCATTCTTGAAAACTGAGATCATGAGTTACCTTAAAAGTAAATTATGGTGATAAAAATGTGTCCTAAGTAGATAAATGCTGCATGTAATCTTATAAACAGATTCCTCTTTAGACTCACATTGAACTTCAGAATCCACTAGCTTTGCTATTTGGTGGCACCACTTCCCCGGGATGAAATCTTCAACTTTCCACCTGTGTACCTGGGAGTGTGAGAGTTACCGAGTGACTGATTTCTTGGATCTCATGTAAATGGTGTGTTATGAAAGTGATTAGAATTTGCACTGAGGGAAGTGTCAGGAAAGGCACTGAATGTGCACACACACGGAGATGGTGGTTTTGTCCCCATACATCTTGTGTTGTCCTAGACGAAGTCTTCTCACTTATTTAGAAGCAGTGGCGGAACATTATGTAAGAGAAATACTCAAAATTATATAGAGATAGTATTTATTAGTTGAAGATTTTGTGAATAGTATATTTATTTTAACTCTTTGTAGTTAATGAATTACTATTTTTATAACGTAATTACTTTCTGAAAATCACAAGGCATGTAACATGCCAAAGACATAAACCCAGTTTTAGAGGAGGGCTCCTGAGTATAGACCAGGTTCAAGGGATACCTCTTGTTGGATCAATTCCTGGCAGCCCTCCAAATATGGTGTAAGGGAAGGGAAGTTGATTAAATAACGTACTCTCTTTTTTCCTACAATAATAGTACAAGAAACATAGTTAAGGGCACTAATTTCAAATAAAAACCTACCATTTGATATTGGAAATGTTATAACTTTTGGAAGACAGTTGAACTTTGTGCAATTCTATTTTCCCTTACTAAAAAATTCCCTTAAGAGTTTAACACAAAAATTATTAACAAACTGACTGTAAGTATGTTGCCTTCAGTGAAAAAAATGAAGAGCTCTCTGTATAACCACATGTAGATTCTTCACTAAAAATTACCTTATGACTAAAACGATAGCTGGATGTTGTCATGTTTGCTTGCCAAAAAGTAGGTGAAAGGTGAAATGATCTCTCACAAACATTTCTGAAAATCAGAGCCATTTATTTTCATCTTAATGGCAATCTCATGTTGGGACTGTTGTGCCCTGGGTCTCACAGCTGTTTGCTCTCACTGCCTTATCTGTCTAATAAACTGTTCTCATATTCATGGTTACTTCATAGCCTAGGGAAAAATAACAGACTTCATCTACAAGTAATTCCAGCTTCTCATGGGGAAAAATCGGTAGTTTTGAAGAACTGATTATATTTAAGTTTATATGCCTCGGTTGTTTGCACTGTTTCCTTTAAAAGAACTGTAATCTTTAATTTGATTATTAATTTTATTTTATAAAAACATGAAAATTATCCTCCCTCTTCATATACTGATTTTTAAAAATTCTTCTGTAATTCTAATCATAAAAATAGGTTTTTATACTTTAAAACAATGATATATGCTTTAAAATTTAAACATGTAATAATATTTCGTAGGGTTCCAATTGCCATGTTTCAAGATATGCACACCATTCAAACTTAAAAAACACAATACATGTCCATTTTTTTAATGAGGGATGTTGCATACCAAGATAAATTAAACCACACATGGAGCATATAATAAATATATTGTAAGGGCTTTCACATATAATTCATACAGATTTTCAATATGGAGATCTTTCTTTAGAGCTGTGTGTAAATCATTTGAAGATTTGATGAGTCATTTACTTTCCTTCTTAGTTCGACAATTCATTTTTTTCATATTTGAGGTTTTTTTAAACATTTTTAATCCTCGGTCAAGGATATGTTTATTGATTTTAGAGAGAAAGAAAGAGTGAAACATCAATGTGAGAAACATCGAGCTGCTGCCTCCTATACTTACCTACCCTGACCAGGGATCGAACCCAAAACCTCGTGAAGAATGGGACAATGCTCCAACCAATTGAACTACCTGTCCAGGGACTTCTTTGAGTTTTCTGCAGTTTTTCTAAGCTATATACATCATTACAATTCACTAGGAAGCTATTTTTAAAAAATAGAAAATAAAGAATTATTTAAATTCCATTGTCTTTTTCTTGGCTACACTCTACTTAGAAACTGGCAAAAACTATTATACAAAAACTGCTGTTGTTTTCCTAGTGAAGTGCTTCAAAAACTTTAGTGTGCAAATAAATCATCTGGAACCTTGCCAAAATGCAGATTCTGACTTATTAGGTCTAGCGCAGGAACTGACATTCAGCCTTTCCAACAAGCTCCCAGGTGATGTAGATGCTGCTGGTCCTCAAGCCACATTTTAAGTTGCGAGGCTCTAGGTGCCATGCTCATGCTCCTTCTGCCCATGTCCCAAACACCTCTAAAGCAGAAGGCTGTCTCAGACCACAGTCCCTAATGTTGACTCATGTGATAATAACCTGGCTACCAACAGATCAGACTTCTGAACCAGAGTCTCTCCATCTCTCTCGCCCTTTCTCTCTCTGTACATCTCTCTATCTCTCCATCTCTCTACCTTCCTATCTCTGTTCTATGTCTCATTCTCAATCTCTGCTTCTGTCTTTCAAGACTTGGGAACATCTGAGATCACTTTCTTCTGTGGAGGTGATTTCTAATGCCAAGCTAGTGGCTGTTACTTGCCACCTCCAAGCCTTACTCCAAGTCTGACTGCCAGGTGTATTTCCTGGGTCTGAGGTCTGTCTAGCTTCTAGAGATTCAGCAGTTAACAGCATGTGCACTCAGTAAATGTATGACTATATTAGTTTTCAATTGCTATGTAACAAATCACTACAAACAGAGCAACCTAAAAGAACACTTACATATTTGTTCATACTTCTGTAAGCCAGATGTCCAGTATGGTGTGACTAGGTTCTCTGCTCAGGGTATCATGAGACTGAAATCAAGGTGTCAGCCAGAATAGGTGGTTGACTGTAGAGTCTGGGGAAAATCTACTACTGGTTGTGGACATAACCAAGTACCTTGTGGCTGCATGACTGTGGTGCCTATTTTGCTGGTTATCCTTAGGGAGTCACTCTCATCAAAGCAGCAATGGCCTCTCAAATCCTTCTGGGGTCCAAACCTCTGACTTCTGCCACCAGTCTGAAAAACTCTTTGCCTTGAAGGGTTCATGTGACTTTTGTCAGCTAGGCCCACCTGGATAAATGTCCATATTTTAAAATCAATTGAATTTGAACTTGAATTATATCTACAAAGTGTCTTTACAGCAGTACCTAGATTTGTGCTTGACTGAGTAACTGGGAGTTGGGAACCTCAGGAAGCCATCTTCAAATTCTGCCTGAGCCAAGTTAAATCATTCTTTGTGTTCCGATTCATCTGTAAATGAGGACGATATGAATACCTATCTCATAAGACTATACATAATACATTTACAACACTATCTAGCTCATGTTAGGTACTCAATATCTGTTAGTTACAAATATTATCGAGAGTATGGTCACTGACATCTTTTGCTTCTTATTCCTGCCTCTGGTACTAGGCTAGCTCAGTGTAATTCTTCTTAGCTTCCTTAGACAGAAACTTGTAATCATGTATGCTCAGCCCTCTGGAAACTCTCTGAAGAAGGTACTCTATTCAACAACTGTTTGAGAGAGCATGCTCAAGGCTAAGTATTTCTGCTCAGGGAGAACAAGCACAGCACTAAGCTTGGTGCTTTCTCTAGGCAAGATCAGCTCTCCGAAGGGCCCTTGCGTCGGGCTCACCCTTCCTAAGGGAACAAGCATGTGTTCTGTTGCTCACCATCATTCAAATTCACTTCCTGGCAGTACTGAGGTATCAAAGAGGCTAGAAAACCCATTCCCAAATTGTCTCAACTCGCCTAATTACAGACCTAAGAGCACAATTACAAACTATGAGAAATGGCTTCCAATTCTCTCTCTCACTCTCTCCCATACACACACACACACACACACACACACACACATACACCTGCACTTATTATTTATTATTTTTGCATTGTAGCTTAGAAATATTTATTATTTCAGAATAAACAAAATATTTTTCTACTAAGTGAAATTTGTTTTACTAAACCCAATGAGTGTACAAGGATTAAAACTGGGTCAGGGCAGATCCACTGTCTGTAGATTCTACAGGCATTGTATTGCATCTCTGGTTAATCACAACTGAGAAACTGCTATTCTTCTGAAGTTAATATTTGCTATTTCTGAAGGCATCTGTATTTTTAAAAATATTTACAAAATATACTACCATCTACTTGCATAACACCTGGAATAAAGTCTTATATGCAGTTAGCATTTCACAAAATTTTGTTCAGAAAAGGTTAAATATACATTGTGGTCTCTGACTATATTCTGACCTCTTTCCCTTTAATTTCACACATTATATATTCCTAATGCTTTGATCAAATAGACTCCGAGGGACAGCAGGACTTAGTGAAATTCACTGAGCAAATTAACATGCTTCATATAGCGTATCATTTTTGAAAGAGGAGCAAAGCTGGAAGATCAGAGAAGCGTCAGTAAAAGGCATCCCCTCTGTCTAGTGCACTGAAGAAAGAAGAAAGATTTCTCACACTGCAACTGGAATTAATTGGGATATAATTGGCAACAGACACAGACTTGAGCTGAAAACAAAACAGGTTTCAGAATACATTAGATTATCACTTAATTAATGGTATCTTTGAACCATAAGCCAATCTTTACACTAATTTTATATACAGAACAAGTATTTAATTGGGAGGAACAAAGCACAGAAAACTCTTACAAGGGTCTCTTAATAAAAGTAGAGAAAATACATTTTTTACCTACAACTTATTAAAACTTTTAATTAAACTTTAAGGCCAAACTACAAGCAATGAATCATGGCACCCTATTGCTACTAATAACACAAGGCTGCCTGAATTCCAAACTCCTCAGCATTTTAAAATTTGACATGGGGATAAAATTAGAAATAAAATATATTTTCAAGACATAGTAATAGTAGATAATAATGTATCTTGGTACATCTAAATGCAGGGTGGGGCAAAGGTAGGTAGGTTTACAGTGGTCTATATGGAAAAATAATATAACAATTAATAAATAATAATACAAGAATAAACTGTATTTCATGGACTCACAACTGTAAACCTACTTTTGCCCCATTCTCTATGTCTTACTATTAATGAAATTATAATTTTTTTGAAATCATGCACAAGATATAATTTACGTGACTTAACCTTGTGGGGAATAGAGATGTAGGTGGAATATATGTTTTAGAGCAGTATCTTCCTCACTGAATTTCTCTGATGGACAAGAAGAAAAAGCAGGAGAAGGGACGGAGACCCTTGGGTCCATCGGTAGTGTCTGAATCCTCAGAAAGGTCACTATAGGGCTGGTTCCGCCTCCAGCCTTCATACTTTTCTCACCAGCACCCCTTTGCCAATTTTGCTTAAATTAGTGGGGCTACACTTCTATCACTTGCACCTACAGGAATTCCATTCATCATCCAATCACCATGAAGTCACACCTGCAGCAGGAACCGATCTTTATACAAAGTCACCAGTTCTTGAATTATGAGTTCTGATTATGATTTCTTTAACCTCCAACTGGACTGTTCAACTTCCTCCACTAAAAATGCTTTCCAATTTCATTAAAATCTTAAGGACATTTACTTCTTTGATTTTCCCGCATTGTTTCTTACTTATCTTTGACATAGTGTCCTATGATGTCCTTTAGGGGTCCTACCAAAACCCTGATATTTTTCTGTTGCATGCTTTCTCCATATCTACACTGGAGTTTCTAAGAACTGCTGGGGAAAAGACTGCCCAACAGCCAGATTATCACTGTAAATTCATGACCATTATCCTCACAGGATTTCTGCAAAACATACCATTTTTCTCTGGCCAATTCTGAGACGCACATTCCATGAAAAAGGGAAAAGCATTTTAAATATTTTTAAATCTAGCTCTCATCAAACTTACCCCTTAGTTCCAGAATATAAACTTGCCTCAGACTTCAGGGCCCAGTAGAACACCACTGCACACGTTTCAACTTCCAGCTACCAAACCCACCAAGCCTGCTGCTATTTTCATTTCTGCATAGCGATTACGATCCTGGGCATTGCAACTGCGGTCCTCCACTTACTAATGGGCGGCATTAGGTCTGTCGGTCATTTTTTATGACTCGGTCGCTTCATCTGTAAAATTGGAATTTAATTATCTCTATTTTATTGACTTTGTTGCAGGATTAAGTTATCCATGTAAACTGCTTAATACGGAGCCTGGCATATAAGTTTCAATAAGTCATAACTATTGCTATATTGTTCTTATTGTTATGATTCTGTGGGACTATTCTCTCTTCCTTGTCTTCTGTTTGAATAGACAGGGTTTTCTCCCACTGCCGACCAAAGCTTCCATATGTCTGTTGACCCTTGCCCACTTTCTTCCAGATTTGTGAAGTGTTCACTATTAAGCAGTAGTTGTGGAAGAAATTCATAAAAGGGCAGATTTTGTCATCCTTTGGCAACATTTCTGGCAACCCTACTCCTCAGCATGGGGTTTGTGACCCTAGGCTAACCTTGGGTCATGAGTTATATGTGGATGTATATGTGCTATTCCCCTCCCACGTTCTACCTGGGGAGAAGGTCCATAGTGTATGATATATTAATGGTTCATGACCAAGAAAAGGTTAGGCGACTATTCCTCTATAGCTTCTGAAACATTTTGGGACATACTTTGCCAAGTTATGTGATAGTTTGGGAACTACATTATGGGGCACCATAAAGAAAATCAAGTAATTTAACATGCTTCATTTAAAATAGCTCTCTAAAGTAAAAAATACTCCAAATAGGTGTTTTACCTAAGTTAAGTTTAATGGCTGCATTATGTTTGAAAAGCTAATCATTAACTAAACATTTCAAAAATAAGTGACTTAAAAATACAGTAATTAATTCCCCATGGAGGGACAGAAAAAATAAAGTACCGTTGGTTTCTTGCATGTAATTTGAAAGTCACTGTTATGCTGACAACCTGAGATACAGTAGCATCAAATATCAGAATTTTGACTCCTTAAATCTACAGATATAGTGCACTAAGTAAAATAAAAGGTCTCACCGTGATTATATTTGCTTAAAGTAACAGAGATAGTTAAATAAGCTAAAAACATGTTTAAGCTATTTGGTGAGTAAAAATCATGTACAAAGTTCAAAAAGTACCTATTATAAATTTTAATAATTTAATATAAAAGTGCTCATCCAAATTTAGACTTGCGCATCTAGCCAGACCCAGGCACACCTTCTACTTCCAAAAGGTGGCCCAACAATACCCACGTTGATTGGGTGTTTTGATTCCAGGAACCCCATTTCCTTGCAGAGGCACATGGGACTCCGCTCTCCTCTTCACCTCCCCTCAGTCAGCCTGTTGCAGCCCGGGCTTATACTGTACCCCCCCTTCATTTATTCCTTCCACAAAAAAGGGACAGGAGGAGATATGCCCTCTAGTTGGGGACCGAAGAGACGAGAGGATTTCTACGTCTTATACTTTTATTTATTAGATTTTATGATACAATCACACTGTATTTTAGGTACTTTTCATCAAACTTGGTTTAATAGGCAAGTGTTCCTTTTTTTTCCTAGGGGAAAATGTTTTTGGAGTACCATGACCCCATGACAAATTAATTTCTGCAAATTAGTCTGTGGATATAGTAGGCTTTACCAAAACAAATAATTATCTTTCATGGTTTAAAGGCTCATCTTCTCTATTCCAGCATTATTGTCACTCAATGCCTCTAAGAATATCTATCACATAATAAGGCTTCCAGATTGCCTTTAATATAGACTCTTTGAATAAATGCATGAGCACCTAATATGCTGCAACATATAAAAGCACGCAATTATCAATCATAGCATTTTTATTATTAGAGTCTCCATGCTACACAAATGATTCTGGTTATACTTTTTACTACTATACTTTGAAGCCACATCAATCTGGTTCTTACAAAATGTTTCAGAATTACCATAAGTTTACACTTTAAAAATGATCTAAGAAGGTTTGTTATTTCACAAAGATAATATCTAAATGTAGTATTGTCAGACATCACATTTACATTAAAATGTGCTGCTAAAAAGGCACCACCTTGCAATTTGTATATATACCTCATTTTGTACACCCGGAGTACGTGTACTGTGCCAGTGTCAACCCAATGCTATGGTCTGAAATATAAATGCACACTAAATATTTTAAAGACTAAGTGCTACTTTTATTGCAGTCCAAATGACTATTTCAAAACAGAGGCTGCACATTGAACTTGATAGTGGGGAAACACACAATAGACTTAAGAGGTTATGATTTCTCAGCAAGTAAAGGAAAACGGCATTAATTTGTAAAAGTATTCTTCCTATTTTGCAGCCACCCAATCTACTTTTCTACACAAGGCTGGTCTATTCAGACAAGACTTGTGTTTTGCTTGTTTTCAGAATTACATTAACATCTACACCTCAGCCCTCTCTTTGTAAGAATTTCTATTACTTGGGTCTAAAATTTGACTAAAATTTAAAAAAAATTGAGAACAAAAATATAAACTGTTTAGCAGGAGGAATATGTTTGCATCTTAAAACAAGATACTTCTATAAACCAGGTGAAATAGTACAAACCAGAGAAAATGTGTTCTAATTACTTCCAAAGATTAAGCCCAACATCACAGAAAATCATTAAAATATATTTATCAGAGCTTGAAGAACCAGCGAGTTATCGGTAAATGAGTGATCAGTCATCTTGTTGTCATTATCTGAACACAGTAGATACCAAGCAATCCACTCAGCTCTGACTCAGGGGTTCTCAGCTTTTTCTTTGTACGCAGGAAGGGTTTCTCACTGACAACAGTTCCCTTTTTTATTTTTTAAACCATGAGACAAAGAGGTAGGCTACAGTTCAGTTGAGAGAAAGCACTGTCCACAAAAGGAGCAACTGGCTTCAATGTAAAAAGGGATGAGTTTCCAAAATGATTTAACCATTGAACTAAGCAGGTGACACTGAGGTTAGGAAATGAGGTAGTCCTTTCTGTCCCTGAAGCAAAGTAACCACTTGGAAATCGATGTTTGAATTCTCATCTCTAGCCATCGACACCATTAACAGTTCTGATTCCTTCCCGAGATTTCTTTGAATTCATGCCCAAGTAGCTGTAAATCACAGTAAAGCCGCAGTGGGAAGGTAATCACAGTGTTTGTCTTTGCAAGAGATTTTCTGCCCTCCTGGTCTGAATGTTGCCTCTTAGTTATGGAGCTGTTAATTTTTTACAGACCTTCTGTTTAACCACCACACTCTGCCCCAGATGCCAAGTGTGTTGGCTGCTCGCTGAACCAGTATATATAATCCTGTTGGGTTCAGGAATCATGGAAAATTCTGGGCATTTATTATTAAGGGGAGCCCCAACTGACTTTTGTTTTGCTATTTGTTAGCTAAAATCAATACATTCTATCATTATAATTTCTGCAAATCCTTGGATGTGAGTGCCTGGCAGGCAAAACCATCAGAGAGAGTAAGATCTTCCCCAGCAGTGGAGAAATCTTATTCTTATTTTTAATTAACATGAAATGCACACTGAAACCAGGGGCTGAAAGACCCAAAGGAATCTGTTTTGAAGCCTTCAGCAGCATGAGGTACATTCTCGCTTCCACGTCTGAACCCTTCAATGCTTATTTGATATTCCTTTGAAATTCACTTGGCTTGGGCCAAAATAACTCTTAAAAGTGAAATAAGCTCATACAAATAAAACATTTTATTCAAGGATCTCTTTATGTTTTCTACTTATTTTTTCTAGACTGTCAAGAAGTTTGGATATGTGTATTTTTACCATGATTTCTTAAGCCTGAGAAAATGAGCCAATAAGTTGGCTAAGAAAATAGCACACAGCTGAATCAAATTGAGGAATGCCAATGGGTTGCTCAAATATTTCTTGCAATTTCCCCCATTTTTTATTCTTTTCACCCCATTTCTATGATCTAGAAGATAATTCCAGCTTCTCTGCCTCATCAAGATTTATTAATCTTCAAAATGCCTGGCCCACAGCCTGGAATTAAAGCTGGTTAAACAGATGTTACATACATATTACAGAAACGATGTTGTAATTTATTTCCCAGTGGTAAACATTTATAATTATTCCTTCAACTTATGTACGAATAGTTGTTATAAGTCAGTGATACTTTATAATTACAGGTAATAAGACGTATTTGTTTTTTTTTAATTAAGTGCATTTTTCTCATAGGTGTGAGGTTTTCCATAGGTGTGAGGATGTTTCCCTAGGTCTGAAAAAACAAAATAAGCAACAATGAGCAGAAACCACAAATATTTACTGTTTGTTTTTAATACAATATATTGGCCCACTGCTGTTTTATAGTCTATTGAGGGTGCAAACGGACAACATCTCCACACAAAGAACTTCTGATAAAATCAATCAAAGATCAGCAATTCATAAGAATAAAATACAAATCACCCTAAAACCTTAAGACCTTAAGACCTTTAAAGGAAATCAATCTTTCGGAAACTGGGTCTTCTCAGCTGTAACATGGAGACTCTAGTAGATTCTCTTAAAATTCCACCCTAGCTCTGAATTGTTGTGCCATAACATTTTCTCCACTTATTCCAGCCCAGGGATTTATGCCTTCTCTGAATTCAAAAGTTGTGAACCACTTAGCTGACACTCCTCTGTTGTCTCTTGTATACTCTGACATGCTGCTTCCACAATCATTAACAAATAGTTATTGTGAATCAACTAAACATAGTCCTTCAGGAGTTTAGATGTACAGAATATTATTTAATGTGACTTCCAGATGCCTAGTCATTGTCTGTGGGCAAATAAAGCACATCAACAAAGGGAACATAATGGAAATTTTAGCAATATGTGATGGATGCCACAGCTATTATAAGGAAAATTCAGACAAGGAAAAAATTGAACAACCTTGATTTATTTTGAACTTACTATACACTAAACTCTCTATTAAGCCCTAGAAAACTAAAAAATGTGTAAGATATGACCCCTGCTTTCACGGAAAGTTCTAGTATAACCTGAGCTAGTCTATAAAGAAGACAAGCCTGCAGGGTGTTTGAACCATTTACTCAGGGTATCTCAGCCCCTGCTTTGTTGCAGGCTCGGTTCACGCTCCAGAGGAGCGACGTGAAACACATCTTTATACTCCCCATAGTGTCTTGCACATAGTATGTAACCAATACCTCTTAAGTGATAGATTCTCTTTATCACATGAATTTATACCCCAAACACCCTACTATAGTCAGATCAGCCTACAATTAAAAAAAAAAGCTGCTGGCATGATTTACACACCACCTGAGTGCCAGAGCTGCTGTCCTTTCTGACTTACCCATGTCATGATTTGTCCTTGCAAATGAGTTATGAAGAGTTGAATCCCTTATAATTCAGCTTTGAGTCTATGGCCATAACTCATAGCTAGGATGGAAGAAACCAGAAGGATTCTCTTCTCTACTTCAACTACTGTCTCTTTTGGTCTATATTTTAGTTTGTACCTGTCATATTATTCAAAAAGAAACAAGATAAGGCCTAGACAGACCTGTGGGAAGTAGTTTAACTTGGGGAACATTAAATACCTATAAGAATCACTATTTCAAGTTTGCATAAAATGCTTTTTTTTCTTTTTCTATCAACAGGGAAATAAACATTTAGTTAGATTTAGAAGAGAAATCTTAACCAGGAAGCCACAGAGCGCGCAGCAAGTTTGTCAAGAAATGTAGTAGTTCCTGCTAGTTAAAGCCTGATCCCTTTCCACATGACAGAAAAGCTAAAGGCACTCTGGCTCCCCACCAGGATCAATGCAAATGCGCTTTCCTACTTGGATGCGACTTCATGCAGCCAGGCTTGCTGACTGCTGGCTCTTAAAAAGTCAGATAAAATATATGTGCTAGCTACAAACTTCTTTAATGTCATTGTACTTGAGTGTTGTGGATTTTCAGGCCAATGTAGTTTTACAGTCTGACTCTATGGAAAACACCAATAATTGAATGAGCACTATTTACAAAATTGAGGGGTCTGTTGTATACATTAAAGGAGTG
>PVKM010019113.1:0-24485 GCA_004027735.1 Carollia perspicillata | reverse complement strand
ACTATCTGATCCTCAGAGGCCAGGGACACGTTGCTGTCGTCAAAGTAATACCACTTCCGGTTCAGTTTGTTCTTCGCGTACGCAGTGTCTGCCAAGTCAAAAGGAAAAGCTCTAGGCCACCAGAGAACGCATCTGGCCAGCTTAACAGGCTTGCACTAAATAACAGAACTCCAAAAAAAGAAAAAAGAAAGAAAAAAAAAGAAACAAAACAAAGACCCTGACATTAAAAATAATGTACGACTTGTGTCTTTAACAACCAAAAGATAAGTCATCCCTTTTAAAAATCAGTTTCTTCTCAAAAAGGCTTGACAAGGGTAAAAATTCAGCTGTCAGGGACCAACGCTTCAAACTATAATTTTGGGGCAAACAAAAAAACAGAGAAATCCCGTGTCAACTTTCAGGGTGGTTATGAGCGATGACCCAGAGCCAGGGACTCCATAAAAGGAGCCAAGACTCCAGGATCACAACAACAGTTCTCAAGAGAACCGACCGCCAAGGCTGCAGCTGCCTCGCACTGCTTGGCGCCCATGGGGCGCTCCGAGTGAAGGGCGGCACCCCGGGCGTCGGGGCTGGCAGGACTGGGATGCGGACGGGGCAAGTTCGTCCTCTCAAACTGTGAGTTGAGGGCCTGCACCTGAGTAACAGCTCCTCACAACGGCCCAGGCGTTCTCCTCGGCCACACTTCCTACCTTGACTTTACTCTATTTCTCGGCAGGGTGTGTTTACAATAGCACTGCCTACAGCTGAGCCCCATTCCGGCTCCGCCCAGACTCAAAGAAATGACAGAATGTGGCGGGGGTCGGTTTCCGGTCTCGGCCTGCCGTGACGGTGACCGCTCACTCCTCACTATAGTGCCTCCTGCCCGGAGTGGCGATGAGGAGGAGCAAAGGAGAAGATGACGGGCAAGTGCTGAGGGCTGTCCCCTCTGTCTGTGCTGGGTGTGACAGCAGTACTGTGACTCTCAATCGCAGAGTGCCAACTGTGGGCCCAACGCGGGCCCTCCCACAACCAGTCTAATCTCACGGATGAGAAACTTGTCCAAATGCTGCATTCGTATGCTAAAACTGCAGTTAAAAATGACTCCACTGGACTGTGAACACAAACAGATACCAAAGTTAATTTGGGGAGGAAAAGGTTGTGAAGATTAAGTGCTGCAGGACGTGACGTGATCAGAGACCCTGAACAGCCGCTCCACTCCAGCAGAGCCCCGATTCGAAACAGCCTCTCCCTGCAGCCAGGTGCAGCCATGTGACCAGGTTATAGCCAAGGGGACAGACGCAGGAGTTGAGGGGACTTCTGGGAGGTCTGCTTAAAAGGGAAGGTCGTGACCTTTTTTCCTTTCTTCTGATGGCCTGGAATGTAGATACGATGTCCGGAGACTGAGCAGCCATCCGGAGCCAGTAGGTGACACAGTAAGGATGGAGGAACAGGAGAGGAGACTGTTGGGCCAAAGAAATAGCTCACTGGGCGAGGGGAGAGGACGGGGGTGAGGGCAGTTCTGTAACCCGCACTGCGTGTGAATGGAGCCGACGCCTCCCTCGGCGTCATCTCCTGGCGTCCTGGCACTGGCTGTGGTGGCAGCTGGTACAGTGCAGACGCAGGAGAGGAGGAAGAGGATAGAAAGACAGCTCCTGACTTCAACGTCACTAGTACCTTTCTGTAAACGGGTAAGAGAATGGACAAGGTCCTTTCGCTATTTTGGAAAACAAAGTAGAACAAGGAGGAAAAAGGTAAAAAGAACATTTTGGTGTCTTTCCTCCTAGGCTCCCCCAACCCTGATCATAGTTTCTTTACTTGTGATTTTAACACCTTCTGTAATGACGCAACTTTGTAGTTTCCACAGCGTATCGCTGGCATTTCCCCACAGTATTAACTGTGTTCCGCAGTGGCCATGAGGGACATCGAGTGGAGGGACAACTGTACCAGCTCCTGATAACCATGCTGTCACTAATTTTTCATTGTTATAAATACACGGATATGTCTGTGCATAAAGCTTTTCCAAATGTCGTTTCCTCGGGATAGATTCCCAGAGGTGGCATTGTTGGATGAAAGAACAGGAAAACAAAAAACAAACAAAAAAAAAACCCTGTACAAGTGAAGGGGCAACAGTACGGAAAAGGCCTGAGGCCCGTGAGGCTGTGCATGTCCAGTGCTCAGGGCCATGCCCGGCAGCAGGGAGAGGCTGGAGGGAGAGGACTGGCCAAGGGGCCATTTCAAGACCTCGGAAAAGAGCAGACACCGGTACTTACAGTGACCAACCCCCATGGCTCCATAATGATTGGACACGGCAGTGAGGTCATACACGTAAGGCCTTGCTGAAGGGTCACAGACAAACTCGGACATGTTCAGACCTCTGGGCACAAAACACAGAAACAGCCCGTAAATACATCAAACTTCAGGAAAGCCGGAGTGACCCAGCAAGCCCGCCACACAGCAGGCTAGTGCGGAGCGGGGCACTCAAATGCCTGCTGTGGGAGGAACGAGCCGGAAACAGGGCGGGGCGGACCGGGCAAACCCAGCCCCAGGCCCCAGGGCGAGGGAGGGCTCACAGGTCACAGCTGTCAGAATTGTGACTGGTGTCACGAAAATTTAAGTCAAACCAGAACAGGCCCCGAAAACACTTATTCCCATATTTTATTTAGAAAATTTCAAACACACAGAAAAATTAAGAATTTTCCAATAAATACCTACCCACCACCTAGGTTCTTTCACTGACACATCTACATGTGGATACATATAAATACGGGGATCTATGAAACGCCACTCCCCCACCTCAGCACTTCGAACACTGCACTTTGTGGAGCAAATCCTATCCTACATCCCGGGCTGGTGTAGCTCAGTGGATTGAGCGCAGGCCTGCGAACCAGAGGATTGCGGTTCGATTCCCCAGTCAGGGCACAGGCCTGGGTTGCAGGCCAGTTCCCAGCAGGGGACGCACGAGAGGCAACCACACACTGATGTTTCTCTCCCTCTCTCCTTCCCTTCCCCTCTAAAGATAAATAAAAAATCCTGTCCTACGGACTTGCCCATCCGGAGACAGGATGGGGGGGCGCCCCCACCCACAGCCCCCAAGAACCCACTTTGCCCAGCAGACTCCTTTCTGGTCGCCTTGTCCCCGGCTCATGAGCAGCGGCGCTGTGCCTGCGCCGTCCTGCTGAGGCCAGGCCCCCTGGGACGGATGACAGATGGCTAAACCAGTTCCAGCAGGTGGCAGGAGGGACTCAAGAGGGGCAGCAGTGGCAGAAACCACCAGCGTCAACCTGGAGAGCTGTCCCTCAGGTGGGGTGGTGGGGAGATGAAGTGAGCCCATGTCTAACTGCCTGGGGCGCAGCCACTCACACCCTAATGCAGCCAAGTGTTTGGTGTCAAACCCTCTGCCAACCCGTGCCCACATTCCCCCATTTTTTATTTTACTTATTTTTTAGACTTCATTTATTTATTTTAGACAGACAAGATGGAAGGGATACAGGGAGAGAAACATCAATGTGTGGTTGCCTCTCATTCACCCCACACTGGGGACCTGGCCTGCAACCCAGACATGTGCCCTGACTGGGCATTGAACCTGTGACCCTTTGGATTGCAGGCGGGCACTCGATCCACTGGGCCACACCAGTGAGGGCCGATCTCCCCGTTTTTAAAAAATTCCCAATAATAACACAGCCCAGTGCACGGATGATGTGTTGTGGAACCGTGCACCTGAGACCTGTAAAGTTTCTTAATGTTTTATTCTTTATTTGTTGGTTTTAGAAAGAGAGGAAGAGGGAGATGGGTGGGGGTAGAGGTGAAAAGGGGGAGAGGGAGGGAGGGGAGCAGAGAGCGAGCGAGTGGGACACTGACTCGTCGTCCCACCTACTTACGCGTTCCTTGGCTGACTCTTACACACCCTGACCAGGGATCAGACCCGTGAACTTGGCCTATCAGGACAACACTCTAACCAACCGAGCTACTTGCCCAGGGCGGAAACCCATATAATTTTGTGAGCCGGTGTCGCCCCAATAAATCAGAACCAAAACCACCCTGGAGCCCAGGCACCCACCTGATCGGGAACTCCACCACCGTGTCGAGCTTGTCCCTCCAGTACCTGCTGTAGGAGAAACGTTTGAGGTGGACCACCAGGATCTTCGGCAAGGCCCACAGGTCAAACTTCTTTGTGGCCTGCTGATGCTTCTTACAGTTGGGACAGTACCTGAAGAGAAAAGAGAAGCCTCCACTTAGCGGGGAGGCGGGGAGCCAGCGCCACCCAGGACCCCAGCCCGGAGGCAGAGCTGCAACCCCGCACCCTTCCTGCACTCAGCAGCGGTCTCTAAGTCGCCTGCCCACCCAGGGCGATGGCTTTCTGAGTGGAGAAAACACGACACGCGAGGAAAGACCTGTGCTGTCGGGTCGGTGACATGAAAGAGCAACCCGTCCGAGAACAAAAGGGTCTGGGGTACACCGCCGGCCCCAGTGGATGTCAGAGTCCCGGGGTGCAGGCGTGCCCTGCCCAGAGAGGGGAGTGCCTACCAGGGGTCATACTCCCCAAGCGTCTCCATGGTGGTGAAGAGCTCGATGCAGTCCCTCAGGGCCATGGCGGTCTTCTTCTTCTTCTGAGGCTGCAGCATGCTCGCGTGCTTCTCGAAGGCCTGTGCGGGACACAATGCTGAGTTCTGCTGGCGAAACGAGCGCTACCCTGGCTGAGCCGCCAGCTCGCGAGCTCTCGTGTCTGGAACATAATGCACTTTCTGGAGCCTCTGAACACAGAATGACAAAATCTTTAAGTGCCTGTCACTGGGAAGTGGCGGCGGAGGGGGGACGGTGGCACTCGCGCACTTCCCGAGCAGAAGCCAGCGCACTGCCGGCTGACCGAGCACCCCGAGTGACCCACCTCGGATTCTTGTTCGTCATAGTAGAGGCTCCGGGTCTCGGAGTCCCAGTTCATGGCCAGGGTGGACCCAGCTGTGGAGGAAGACCAGAGCCACCCGTTACTGGAATGGTCAGCAATAGGAGAGGCTCTTCAGGTGACAGGAGACGGGCCACTCAGGCTGTGCCACTGACACCAGCTCACACATAACCAGCCACTGCCAAGAGCAAGGCTCTGCCTTCAGCCAACCAACTCCCAACACCTGGGCCTCAAATCCACTGGCAAAGACTCCCTCCATGTCATAGACAAGCTCCAAGGGTGCTCACTATATAGAATTCTGAAAGGGCACAGGTCAAGATGGAATAACAGTAGAGGCCCTGGCCGGGTGGCTCAGTTGGTTGGAGCGTCGTCCCATACACCAAAAGGTTGCAGGTTCGATCCCCGGTCAGGGGCATGTACGAGAGGTAATTGATGTTTCTCTCTCATGTTTCTCTCGCTCACTCTCTCTCCCTCCCCCTTCCTCGCTCTCTGAAACCAATAAAAACATATCTTTGGGTGAGGATTAAAAAAAAAAAAGATGGAGTAACAGTGACCAGATTTACTTTTCTGCCTTAAACCACGAGAAAACCCAACGAAACAGAGGAAACCACTGTTCTCAGACGCTGGGCGTTAGGCAGAGCAAGAGCAAGCTCCCGGAGAGAGGACGGCACCCGGGGTGGGCAGTGGAAGCGCCAGGGCCCAGCTGACTGCCGGAGACTCGGCCCTGCCGGCACGGGGCAGCGGGAGGGACAGGGAGAGCTGGGTTGAGGAGTCAACGCCCGGAGTGCCAGGAAAGAGCCAGAAACTGCAGGGCACTGGACCAAAGAGGAGGGGGCTGCACGGAGAGGAGAACAGGGCAGACAGAGGTAGAGAGATGGAAAATATCTCAGTAAAACTGTTAGTGGAAAGCGTTAGAGAATTGTAACAAAAAGGGAAAAGAAGGCTAGCTAGCCAGTTCAAGGACACTGAGCTCTCTCTCCAGAGAAGGGAGCCGCAGGGCAGAGGTGCTTGGCGGCTGCCCTCCAGGCTGGTGCGGGCATCTTCACCGCCCACATGCCTCTCACATCTGTGTGGATGCCTCTCTCCGCCTGGAGGACAGGCCCCACTCCAGGCTCCAGTGGACAGAAAGCCTACAGAACCCATGACCGTCCTCCAGGTGGGTCACATTTCCTGAGCACCCTTAAGGAACAAAAGAAAAACGCATAATTCTCATAAGTGAACCGAGTTTGGGAAAATGCTGCCGCCCAGGAGGGCCAGCCCCGAGCAAAGGTTTTGAAGGGCAGTGGGAGTGGAGGGCGGGCTCATCCCACCTGGTGACATCAAGGACAAAAGAGGGGACTGACAAGGAGGGGTGTGCAAGTGCAAGGGACAACACACACACGGTGCCTCTGAAAGCCTTTTTTTAAACTTCTGATTTACTTGGATTGGTTGTAGAGAAAAAGAGAGGGGGAGAAAGAAAAAACATGAATTCATTGTTCCACTTATGTATGCATTCACTGGCTGATTCTCTATGTGTCCTGACCAGGGACCAAACCCACAGCCTTAGTGTATCGGGATGATGCTCTAACCACCGGAGCTAACCGGCCAGGGCTGACACAGTCTTTAGGGAGCTTCAATCCAAGGGCAACACAATGTCTGTTCTCAGCGCTACACGAGACCATGAAAGCTCAAAGCAGTAAGTGTTGAGAGCAAGGATTTTCAAACAGATCCCAGGTCCCAGCAGAGCCTGGTTGGAAAGGTCAGAGAAAGTGCTTACAGTTGAGTTTAAGTAACTCCTCATCTGTTTCGAGTGCATTTATGTCGGCTGTTCCATAGGAGTTCACGGCGTTGAGGCTGAAAAGTCGTTTTGAGCAGGACTGGCCTTTGATCTTCTGAGCAGTCTCCCCGGGGTCACTTCCCGGCTCGTCCTCCCAGCTGCCTTCGGCTGCTGAAAGCTGCTCTTTGCCTTCCTCCAGGTGCTCCATCTCTTCCTCGTCTTCCCCTGGGACACAGATGAACCACCACTACGTCAACGTTAAAAATCTTACCGAACACCTAACTGGGGTGTTTCCGTCCAGCCTCGCTCCCGTGTACGTGAACTACGCCCAGCCCTTCGTGTTTACAAGGCACTCTCAGGTGTGCCCCCGCACAGCCCAGGAAGGCGGGCAGAGTGGGCACTGTCGCTGTGTGCCCAGGAGGCGGAGGCCCAGAGAGGTTCAGCAAGTCGCCCAAAGGCACAAAGTGCGTCGGCAGTCCTGTGCGTCCTAAATGTGGCCCCTCACCACATGGCAGTTTACTGGGCTTCACCATTAGGCCCACAGAGAGAAAAGGACCAAAATTAAACACATACTTAACGCTCAAGAAGACAGTTTAGTAAGTAATGCGATTTAAAAAATCAACTTTTAAATATCACAATATACACGGCCCTGGCTGGGCAGTTAGGTCAGTTGGCATGTTGTCCTGACCTGCCAAGGTCGTGTGTTCTGCCTCCAACTGGGGCACGTACGATGAACGCATACGTAAGTGAACAGCAGAACCAGTGCTTCTTTCTCTAAATAAACAGTAAGAAATGTCTAACTATTATCATGAACACCGGTGTTAAGTGACAGTCTTCAGTTCCTCCACAAGAGACAAGCGCCGACCGTCCTGTCCCTTCCACTGGTATGTACTGAATGTCAAGTACGGGTGCCACACTGGGTCCCAAGGTCACACACAGCAGACAAGGTCCCCCCTGCCTGTTTTCTTTTTCTCTTTTTTCACTTGAGATTGCTGAGTTTCAAGAGTTTCAATAGGCATTTTAGACCCAAGTCGATGAGCAAATTTCCCAGGTGTTTCCAGAGAATTGGGATGTGTGGCCGCGATAACAACCATCACCAGACTTTCTGTTGCTGAGCAGTCGAAGGGGAAAGTTAAGCTACCAGGTAAGTCATTAGATAACAAACAAAGATAGAGGACAACTCCAACAGGTGATGTAAAAGTCACAGGAGAATCCTGACCACTGCAGCTCAGTGGGTTGCGTCTTGTCACATAAAGCAAAGTGCTGCTGGTTCGATTCCCGGTCAGGGCACGTGCCTGGCTTGCAGGTTCAGTCCCCAGTCAGGACGCGTATGAGAAGGCAACTGATGGATATTTCTCTCCCATCAGTGTTTCTCTCCCTCTCTTTCTTTCTCCCTTCACAGTCTCAAAAAAATTTAATCTTTTTAAAAAAAGTCACAGAGGAAGAAAAGATTTAAGTTATGAAGTTGGCATGTGTGGGGGAATGTCACTAGAAGTGGAAAGTCTGAGGAAAGGCCAGTCCGCCCTGGGAGCGCTCACAGGAAGGGGTGGAGCCCGGGACAACGCAGTGTCCTCTCGGGCCACGGGACGGCACAGCCATGGAGGCAGAGTGCTGTGCAACGGCCCGTGAGCGCTGCCCGAGATGGCCAAACAGCGGGAGACGCAAGCCCTGGCTCTCAGGAGCATTCTGGTCCCAACCGGCTCCTGACTCCCGAGACGGTGGCACCGCCTCTCGGACACCCGCGTAAGCCTGCCCCACTCCCACACTGGCACGTGAAACCTGGCCCTGCCTGCCCCCTCTGAGAGGGACACAACCAAAACCTGCCTCGACCCGACTCGGTGCCGGCACTACATGAACTCTGTCCCTCGCTGTGTCACTGGCTGCCAGGCACCTGGACAAGCGCAGGAAGGTTCCACTGATGCTGTCAGAATTAAATGCCATGGAGTGTCTATCACAGGATGAGAAAAGAAAGCAGAGGCCACTGAAAGCTGCTGCCAAGGTCACGCAGAGAATCAGCAGGAGGCAGCGACCAGAGGCCTAACAGCAAGCCACGGCAGTCAAGAGATCAGAAGGACTTAAAAAAGATTTTATTTTTTAGAATGAGGGGAAGGGAGAGAGAATGAGAAGGAGAGAAACACTGGTGTGTGAGAACTCCAACTGGTTGCCCATTGCTACGCCCCTAGTGCAGGTCTGGCCTGAAGCCCAGGCATGTGCCCTGACCAGGAATCGAACCGGCAACCTCTGGGTCTGCAGGATGATGGCCGACCCACTGAGCCAGAGCAGTAAGGGCTAGGTCCTTTTCTGAAAAATTGATTTTTAGAGGGGAAGGGGAGGAGCGAAGGAAAGGGAGAGGGAGAAACAACCGTTGTGTTGTTCCACTTATTTCTGCACTCGTTGGTTGGTCCCTGACCAGGGACTGGACCCGCAACCTTGGCGTGTCCGGACGAGGCTCTGACCAACTGAGCACCCTGACCACAGCGAAAGCACTTTAAATTTAATTTTAATTAAACAGGGTTCGAAGTCTATGAACCAAGACTCACATAAAGGATTCAAAAGCCGGCAGTCCTCCGCAGCAGGAGACAGAGAGATGGAGCGTCTACGCAGCTGGGCTAATCACAACAGCAGCAAATACTTACACGGTGTAACTACCACGTGCCGGGTATTTTAAGCACGGTACCTCCTTCATTTGTAACCTCAACTCTCTGAAGCGGGTGCCATCATCCCATTTTCCTGACAGGTAAACCAAGGCTCTGAGGTGCGGAGCAACTTGTGCCACCTCCGCCCGTGGGCCCTGCGCACAGAAGGCAGTCCGCCCATCCCAGTGCGGGGAGAGTGGGGTATCTGGGGCGGGAATCAGAATACGGCTATAGGCAGCGTTCACACTAAAACACCAACACCAACTGGGAACGCCTGTCGAAGCCAGAGCCTGTGGTCGCTACGCTGAGCATCCATTCCCAGCTCCCGGGACTGCATGTCTTGGAGCAATCTGGGCATTCGGATTCACACGAGAGTACAGCATGAACCTGGAGGACGGTTACAGTCTTATAGGAATAAGGACAGTCACTTGGGCCCCAGAAGAAGGGCAGCAGCCACAGTGCAGGTCAGACGCAGCTCCGCGGTCAGGGATGGGCTTGTGGTCACTTGCCAGTGCCGGGTGCAGAGGGCTCTGCGTTTCCTGACGAGCCCATCCCACTGCTGTTGGGAACTGTGGCTCTCCCCCTCCCACAGCAGGAGCGGTCCAGTCAGCACCTGCCTGTAGCTTCCAGGCTAGAAAGAAATGCCCAGGAGAAACTCTGCCTCCTGATTGGCTGGCAAAGACACCCGTCCTCGTCAGGGGCGGTGCCGCACCACTGGGATGGGCAGGGACCGAGAAAACAGCCCTGTGGACAGAGATCAGGTGGGACAGAGGCCAGGTCACGAAGGCAGGCAAGTGCTGGAGAAGGGCCCACTTTGCAATCCCAACACGTACGAATCAAATCCTGACTCTGCCTCAGGACCCTGCTAGGCTCAGTCTGCCCGAGGTGAAACCCAGCCTACAAGTCTAAGGAGACTCCTCGAGGTGCTGAAGCTGGGCAGTGGACACCAGCAGGGGACTTCCAAGTCTGCTCCCTGGACAGAGCCCACCCAGCCTCAGAGCCTCCCGCTCCTACGTGTACAAAACCTTTGGAAAAGAGGGAGGTCAAGGGGACTCAGTCCGTCACAGCCCCGGTCACAGCCCCCCCGTGTGGCGAGCACGCACCTTCACAGCCGCCTCTGGAGCCGCTGCAGGCCCCAGGCCCGGAGGGCGAGCTGCCACACTCCGCAGGCAACGGGTGTTTTATATAACGGCTTGGAAAAGAGAGGAAAAACTGTTAGTTGCAACATTTATGCATTTTTCTCCACTACTCACCTTACATATTCAGCTATTCACAAAGCAATTTTTGTAAGTTAAAGGGCTTTATGATCATATGATGGCTCATCACTATAAGAAATTAAGAAGAACCCAAGAGGTAAGATGTTTAGCTACCAAGTCACCGAAGACCCCGAGAGAGTCTCCGTCAAGTCTTCCATGAATGCCATATGGCACTGTCCCTTTAAAAAATATTTCCCGCCCTGGCTGGTGTGGCTCAGTGGATTGAGCGCAGGCTGCGAACCAAGGGGTCACTGGTTACCATTCCCAGTCAGGGCACGTGCCTGGGTTGCAGGCCAGGTCCCCCAGTGGGGCCATGTGAGAGGCAACCACACATTGATGTTTCTCTCCCTCTCTTTCTCCCTTCCTTCCTCTCTCTAAAAATAAATAAAAGAAAATTTTAAAAAAAGCTTAAAAAACAGATTTTATTTATTCATTTCCAGAGAGAAGGAAGGGAGGGAGAAAGAGAGGGAGAGAAACATCAATGTGTGGTTGCCTCTCACATGGCCCCACTGGGGGACTTGGCCTGCAACCCAGGCATGTACTCTGACTGGGAATCGAACTGGTGACCCTTTGGTTCACAGCCCACGCTCAATGCACTGAGCTACAAGAGCCAGGGCCGAATAAATAAAATCTTTAAAAAAATTTTTCCCAGTAACATTAATTATCAGCCTCAGAATGGCAGTGGAATACTTTAACATTTTTATTCAAATACAAAATACAATCAAAGCACTAGACTCCCTAAAGCAAGTGACTGACAGGTGTGACAGACATGATTCCAGGGAGAAGAGGAAGGAGGCTTAGGTGCCCAGTGTCATGGGGCTTACGATGTGCCACACACCCTGTCCCGGCAGCACCCGCCCGGGCCCTCCCCGGGGCTGGCACAGAGGTGGGCACATGGGATCGACATGGGCACCGTGTGGGGGTCGTCACTGCTAGTACTGAGCCTGAACTTATCTCAGGTAACACGCCAATCACACCCCTGCCACCCACCTGATACGCTCACAAACAGCTTGGTACAGAGACTCGTGGGTCAGCCCGTGCTTGGGGACAGACATCAGCAGCGGCTGCCCGTAGAGCACCGCCCCGGCGGAAGCGCTCGATGGCCGGGACCTCCTCTCCCTGAAGTAGACGGAAAGCAGGAGACACTCGGAGCCGTCCTCGGAGGCGCTGCAGACCTCGTACCTGTGTCAATCACACGAAGGGACACGTTCAGGAGCACGTCCCCGTGAGCAGCACTGATCTGAGATGCAGCTACCTGACGGCCCGGAATATGGTTACTGGACGGAGCATACTTTGGCACAAAAGGGAGAAAAACCATTTCGGCTGCTCCCAAGGAGGGTCGCTATCAGCGCAGCGTGGACCTGCACAGCCCGGGGCCCGGGGCTGCCGCGGTCCTCCTTCCCCCAACCACGGCCTCAGACTCTGTGCCCCTTCGGCGGGGACTCCGCACAGATGGTGGCCGTCATCCGGACCACCACCCCAGACGCCGAGGCACACAGGGCACCGGGCCGCCAAGTTCATCCTTTGTCACGAGGACTTCTACTTTTAAACAGGCATTCTCAGTGCCCTGTCCTTTAACAAAACAAAGTATTATACAAGGATGTACACCTAAAACACTAGCCAAACACTCTTATTTCAAATGAAGAAGCAAATTTACAGAATGAACTGCTTGCCATCTTTGTTCAAAAACATTGAAGTAAAAGAATCATATCAGATAACCAAAGAAACTGCTAAATACAAATCAACGATTTTGAAAAATGTGTCTTACTTAGTGAATACATGGGACTGAGGAGACTTATAGATGTTTTATCCTGGAACAGATGTTACCAAAATTGCTGGCAACCGACTGTAGTCTTTCCCTCTTCCTATAGGGGGAGACACAAACTTACTGATTCAATTTTTGCAAACTATAAACACAAAAACACAAGCACATCCCTCCCCAGATGCCTGGCAGTCTTGACCAAAGTAAATGCAGGAGGAATTCTAAAATAAAAAAACTCACAAAAATGTCCAAAGTGCGTTCTAGGGGAAGGAGCCAGTGGTCTAACATCGAGGTGAAGAACCCGGCCTTGGAGTAAGGCTGGTCCAGGTTCCAGGTCTATGGCTGCCAGTTTCCAGCTGCTGTGACCAGGTAATAAGCGCCCTCACCTCCAAGTCTGATTACACAGCAGGCAACACGATTGATTCCCACCTTACAGTGCTGCGGTGGGAAATAACTGTCTAGCACAGTGCCCCGCATGCTCGAAAGGGTCAGATGCTACTGCAGTGTTTACCTAAGAGGATTACCAATTCACCTTTAAAACAACTTGCTTTCCTGCTGGTTGGCCCTCGAGCCCTCCAGAATTTCCCTCGTTGATGGCAGTTTGCCAGCCTCCCCACGGGGTGATGCCCAGTTCTCCTCAGCTCAGGTGTACGAACGTCCGTTTCAGAACAGAGGGCGGCTGTGTTAAGCACTTGGGGGCAGAAATGGACAGGCCCTCGCCCTCGGCCCAGCACGAGCCTTGGTGCCCTTCATTTACAAAGTGAGGGAAGTGCAAGCAGGGAGGCCCGTGTGCAAGTGAGAGCAGAACCAGGATCGTGGGCACGGTCGAGAACTATTTTTAAAATGACTGAGAAGTTACAGGACAAAAATGTCAAGTGGAGGAGAGGCCTGTTTTCTGTGGGGCATTCCTCACTCAAAAACAAAAACCAGCCCCAGCTGCTGTGGCTCAGCAGGTTGGAGCATCGTCCATAACCAAAAGGCTACAGGTTCAATTCCTGGTCAGGGAACCTGTCTAGGCTGCAGGCTCGATCCCTGACCCTGATCTGGGTGCATACGATCCCCAGAATAGGCACAGATGGGAGGCAATCAATCTATGCTTCTCTCTCACATTGATGTCTCTCTCTCTCTCCCTTCCTCTCTCCCTCTCTCTCTAAAAGCAGTAAGGAAAAAATGTCCTTGGGTGAGGACAAAAACCAAAAACTCCTAAAAACCTTCTTCGGCAGAGGCAAGTTACTGCGTGGGAGGAAATGAGGGAGTCACAGCACGGGTGGGGGGCCCACAACCCGCCCTGGGCAAGGGGCTGTCTGGGAGTGCAGGCAGGCTCACACTCCACCCCGCCCTCTGGGAAAGGGACAGACACAAAGTCACAAGGAGCAGCCTTGAAGCAAGAGGACTTGGCAGGGGCCGAGAAGACCAGCTGGGGCTGGAGGTACTGTCCCAACAGGGATAAGAAAACCGAGTCTCGAGGCTCACAGAACGCCAGAGCTGGAAAAGATGCCGCAAGTCAACCCTCTCCGGCATTCTGAATGGCACAAGCCTAAGGAGCCACTGCCTGCGGCATGGAGAAAGGACAAGACCCTCCCTGCACATGCCTTCTCCCGTCTTCCCGTGGCCCTCAGGCAGCTGTGGCTCCTCTCTTGACAAAGGCATTCCTAGGGACCACTGACGGGGCCTTCTTGACAGGCAGCAGACACTGACAAAAGGCTGTGTTTATCCTGAGGGTCTTCTGGAAGGTCTAGCTCTGAAGGGCCAGGAGATGCTCGGCACAGATGGCTGCCCACAATCCCCCAACACCCACCTCTTGCAACCAGGGATCAGGGCAAATCCACACGGCCACCGACTGCCAGAACTTCTGCTCCGGAGACACCAAGAAGGCCCAATCTCTAGTGTCTCCTCTGCCCTTGCAGCAGAAGCTGCTGAGTACTCACACAAAAATGTCATCCCGAGGCATGATGTGGTTTAAACCTTCATCCATTTGGAAAATTTTGTGGAACCGGTGATTATACACATCTGTGACCACCATCTACGTAAGAATCGACAGTAGCAAAAAGATTACAGGATGGATTAGGAGTACTTCCAAGCTAGGAACAAAGGACAGAAAATGTGCCTCCGGAGAGACCACCATGTCACCCGCCCAAGCTCAGGGGCTGAGGCCCAAGGGGGAGCAGCATGGCTGCCACCGGCAAAAGACATGCTGGCAACATCTGACCGAGGTCCACGACGGGACCTGCCTCGAGCAGCACGAATGGTGGGGAGTGAGCACTGACCAGAGACTGGTAGCCATCGATAAGCCTCTGGGGTGCTCTCAGGGTCAGGGGTCTCCAAGCCGTCCCTGCACATAGCAGAACAGACCGAACCCGGAGCACCACAACTGCCCGAAACCAGCAGGGTGCAGGGGGCGTGGGGAGGACGAAGGACACTGCCCAGGGCTGGGCCGAGGGAGGGTGGGGCATCCAGGAGGATGGGTCCTCGTGCGAGGGGAGGGCTTCACTGTGCCTACCCCCAAACAGGACTAGGTTCAGCAGGAAGCCCAGCATGGGCAGTTGTTTTTTAATAAAGGTTTCTATCTAGAACAACACAATGTCACTCCGCAGACTTACAGTGTTTAGGCCAGAAAAGAACTTCTACCTTCTATTACAGAAGAGGTTACAGGACAGGGCGACAGAGCTGAGAGCACAGCCCGACTCCTGGTCCTCCGACCATGGCTAATATGACCCCAATGGAGCAAAGATGGTGCTCCCCAGCCTTGGCTGGTGTGCTTCAGGGGACTGTGCATCAGCCTGGGAACCAAAAGGCCACCAGTTCGATCCCCAATCAGGGCACATGCCTGGGCTGTGGAACAGGTCCCCAACTGGGGGCAAGCGAGAGGCAACCGATCAATGTTTCTCTCCCTGTCTCTTTCCCTCCCTTTCCCTCTCTCTAAAAATAATTAAAATCTTAAAAAAAAAGAAAGAGGGATGGTGTTCCCCAGGCTGGGGCCGGAAGGGACGTCCCCCCCACAGCGTGCACAGTGAGCAAGGGCCAGGGGCCCTGCGGCATCCGGACGTCACCTTCGTGCTGGCCAATGAGAACTACCCCCAGAACGCCCATAAGGTCAAAAATAAACTCCAAAGGACCATGAAGCGCCCCAACGAGGCCGAGTGAAACGGACCACCCTGCCTTACGTTTTCCGCAGCAACGCCAGACAGCCTGGAGAGAGCCTCGCACAGGTCAGACACGGCCCCCATCAGCGGCACAGTCACGCGGTACTGCGAAGGAGAGGCGGGCAGGGTGAGACGAGAGTGGCCAGCAAGGAGTGGGAGAGGAGCAGGGAAGAGCAAGCATCTCAGGGGGCAGGGGTGTCCTTCCGGAAGCAGTCCAGGGAGGTCGGGGCCTGCTGAGGGGCCGGCAGAGCAAACGGGCAAGCCCCCTGCACCCCTCTATCCAGGCAGTGGCAGAGGCGCTAGGCCGACTCTTCACCTTCTAAACGCTGCTTTGTTTTGTTCTTAGCTAAGTTCTTCAAAGGACTGTTAGAATTCTGCAACTGCCAACTGGTCCTACACCATCTGCCTTTGGAGATAAAGAAACTACTGCCAGGAAACTGCAGTGCAGTCGTGCAGTGAGCCGGCACACACTTAGACCTGCTGGTCAGCCTCTCGTCTGGCCTGCTGTTCTGGCCAAGCTCTCCAAGCTGCCAGCGGAGAGCCTGACCCAGCGACGCACTCCTTTTGATTCCCGAACATTCAGATTCCAGGGCCACTTAGCGGGTTGCCCAGGCTACATCAGTCAAATGAATGGAGCACGGGGGAAAAGTGAGAGAGAGGCCCGGGTGACCTTCTCAATAGGCCTTAATGATTTGGGATTTCACAAAGGTCTGACAGAGGCCAAGGGCACAGGGGCAGGTGCCAAGGAATTTCAGTGGCAGCTGATAGAGCTTCTGATGCAGGAGGGAAGCGGTCCTACTCTGCAGACTACTTAAAACAAGAGGTACTATGAGGATGCCAAGTCACTTACCTGAGTAGGCCTGTGGTGAGGGTCAGCAGGGACCAGGAAGACCTCCATAACTCGATCTCTCTTCAAGGGCAGGGGGAGAGTTAGATAGCAGAATGGGTCGAAGGTCACAGACACCTTAGCACATTCTGGGCACACCAGAGTAGATTTGAAGAGACCATGAAATGTATCCACAATCACAGAATCATTTCTCAACCGATGATTCTCCCAGGCTTCTTTTGCGACCACCTGGAAGAAAGGAGAAGGGATGAGCCCTGGCTGGTGTGGCTCAGTGCAGTAAGCGCCAGCCTGTGAACCGGAAGGTCTCTGGTTCGATTCCCGTCAGGGTGCATGCCTGGGTCGTGAGCCAGGTCCCTAGTTGGGGGTGTATGAGAAGCAGCTGATCGATGTCTTTCTCACACACTGATGTTTCTCTCCCTCTCCCTCCCTTCCCCTCTCTCTAAAAATAAGTAAGTAAAATCTCCCTAACAAAACCCAGATGGATTTTAACGACAGCAACAATAATCTCAAAAGCCCACACCCCAAGCACATCACGGTTTTCAGAGTGTCCCAGGCTCTGCGTCACCAGCGAGATCACACCACATGGACTCCAGTGTAAGGAAGCCAAGGCGGAGCAGCAGCAGTGACCTGTGTTAGCCCTTCCGGCCTCGAATGCGTTCCTCCACCAGGACCCAGGTCCACACCACCAACAGCAAGGGGCCACCTGGGCCCTGGCACCAGGACTCAAAAGACCAAAAGAGCCTCCCTGCCGTTCTCGCTAGGAGGCAACTGCTTTGGAAAGTCCCCACAACACACCGCATCTGGCCGCCCATTGGCATCCTTCAGCTCCAGGTAGGGCTTCTTCTTCACGCGGTTCAGATCTTCGTGCAATCCGTCCAGAAGAAAGGCTAGCAGCTCCTGAGAGTCTTGCTGCTGGTAGCCAGAAAACTGGGGGGCAAACCGTCCCACTTGGGTCTACAACAAGAGCAACCGCATCAGAAGGCATGAGAAGATACACAGAACCAGTGAAGTCAGAGGGGAAACTGTCAGCAGCTTTGCAAAATCAGCGGGGACAGGAAAAGAGAACCCCCTCTGGTCGAAGAGCCCACCTGTCCTCATGGGCCTGAAAGGGGGCGGCAGAGAGAGGGCACAGGCCAGAAACCCAGGATGACAGCAGGTCTGGAACCTGGCCACTCCCCCAAAGAAGAGTGGAGGGTGGCATCGTGAGCAGCCACGCCTCCTAGGTACTGACACGAATGCCTCTCCAGCTTCCTTCTTTGGTTCAGTCTCCTAAGACCTCTACAAACGGTACCTGCATCAGCCAGAGGAATCTTCCAGAACATACCAGCCCTCCTAGCCTTCACTAAACAACTGTCAGCCTTGCACTGATCTACACCAGTGACCCTCAGGGCATGCTCCCCCACCAGCGGCATCAGCCTCAATCATGGAGCTCGTTAGAAAGGCACATTTTCAGGCCCCCAGCTTGCAGAATCAGAAACTCCGGAGGTGGCTCCAACAGTCTGTGTTAACCTCCAGAAGGGCTGATGCACCTGAACTTGGAGAGCCATCGCCCTACCCCTGTGCTGTCTAATAGCGGAACCACCAACCACATGTAGCTATTGAGATTTGAATTAATCAAAATTAAATACAATTTAAAAAATAAATAAAGACAACTAAAAATTCAGGTCCTATCCACCCTACATGTCAAGTGGCTAGTGGCTACCACAGCAGATGGTGCAGAGGAAGTGTCTGTCGTCAAGGAAGCCCCACACTACCCCCAACAAACCTAAAGGCCGCCTGTCAACCGTGTGTTCGCATCAGCTTCAACCCGGCGCACTGTTTCCCAGTTCTAGTCTCTTTGCGGCTTGGTATGGGACTAGTAACTGACATGCACTTCCCAGTATCAAAGTGACCATGGGGATGAAAAAAATTCGTTTTCAATTTCAGTAAACTACCTGAGGTTTTAATTTTCTCACTGAGCGAAGGTGCTATACTTTTCTCCTCCCTGAATAAAAAATACGCCCAGCTTCACCTTCCATTTGCTTCACAGAGGCTCCAGGAACCCCATCGGTGCAGGCAAAATAAAATTTATCAGATTTCAAAACGTAGAGGCAAGGCACCCCCTCTTCAGCAGGAAAACGCATTTCAGTCAACGAGAAGCCCGAGCCGCTCCAAGCGCCGCTGCGGGGTGCCCATCTCCTCCCCATCTCCCTCCACCGCCCTCACGGGACCTTCCAACAAGGCCAGCCCAAACCCTGACTCGGGCCCAACTCAAACCGCTGCGGGTACAGCTTCTGGGCTCGGAGAACCTGGGAGCGGCCCCCGGGTGACACTGGAAATTCAACTGAGTTTTTATGCTCTGGCTTAAGCTGTTGGCCCTTCAAAGACGGAACCACAGAACACAGCACCCCGGGCAAACAGCTTACAAAGGACCTCTCGGTAGCCCAGAGGCGGGGGCTGCAGTCCCCTGCGGTAAGTGTGTGCTGAGTGGCCGACCGACAGAAAAGACGACTCTGATCTGTGGTGTTTTCAGTCTCAGGGTCCCTCTTAATCCTCAAAACGCGAGTAGAGGAATGCGCCATTACACCATGCAACTCCCCTACCCCCGAAACGAGAAGAAAAGCACGAATGTCAACCTACCTTGAACATGCGGGGTGCCACGTAAGCATCCCTTCCCGACCACATCTGCTTAATGAGCTCCGCGTAGGCCTCCGCGATTTCCCCCTTCATCCCCAAGGGGTTGTCTCTGTTGATCTCGGCCTCGTACTCATCTCTGAGAAAGTAGTCTGTCAGCGGCGCCGTATTGCTCAAGCACTGGAAGAGAACAGCGTCGGACCTTACACCCCTCCTGGGGGCACACAGGACACACGACGGACCAAGTTCGAAGGGTCCACCGGAGTCAACGCCAACAAAAGGAAGCAGTCAGCGGGTTCTGTGAAAGGGTCACGGTGGGGCACACCACCCCGGCCCCCCGCCAGGCCGAGCTGGTGGCCACCCTGCAGCAACCTCCTGGGGGCGTGGACTTGGAGGAGCTCACAGCGCGGAGAACTGCTGCTGAAACAGGCTACCTGAGAGCAGAAGCTGTGCGTCCCCGGCATTTGACGCACAGTGACTTTCCATTCCATGGGAGGTAGTTTTTAAGACAATAATTTTAGGATAATTTATCATTGGGATTGGAACATTCCAATGTTTTGTGAGAAGACAAAATATAGAGCCAAAGCATTATGGGAGAAAGAAATCAGGATGAGAAAGGCAGTAGAAAACAACCGATAACATCGCTGTTGATGTTGCACTAACTTCACCTCTTCAAATCACAAAATGAAGGTGGGTATTAAAGTCGAACTTTATCGCACGCTTTCCTACATCTATCGAGCTGATCCGAGGGCTTTCCTCCTAATTCTACTCCCGTGTTAAATGACACTGACTAATTTTCTAGGACTCAAACCAACTTAGCTCTCCTGGGACTAACCCCACCTGTGTTACCACTTTTAACTAGATGTCATTTAATCTGACTTACTAAAACTTATGTATACAGCTATGAAACATAATAAGCTCAAGTTTCCCTTTTTAAAAATTCCTCGTCATATTTTGGTAGCTGCCTTGTAAAATTTGTAAAGTTGTCCCTTTTTCTACTTCATGAAAGTGTTTGCATGACTGGTATTGTTTCTGCCTTAAAACTTTGAGTACAATCACCAATACAGGCATCCAGAATAAGAATTTTCTTTTGCCCTGGCTGGTGTGGTTCAGTGGACTGTGCGCCAGCCTGTGAAACAAAGGGTCACCGCTTTGATTCCCAGTCAGGGCACATGCCTGCGTTGTGGGCCAGGTCCCCAGTAGGGGGTGTGCAAGAGGCAACCACACATTGATGTTTCTCTCCCTCCATCTCCCTCCCATCCCCTCAGTCTAAAAATAAAATCTTTTTAAAAAATCTTTTTTTTTAAGGAATTTCCTTTGGTGTAAAGCTTTAGTTACCAAACCAATTTAACAAATACAGCACTATGTACATTTTTTTAAAAGATTTATTTTATTTTATTTTTTAGAGAGGGGAAGGGAGGGAGAGAGAGAGAAACATCAATGTGTGCTTGCCTCTTGAGTGCCCCCTACTGGGGACCTGGCCTGAAACCTAGGCATGTGCCCTGACTGGGAACCAAACTGGCCACCCCCTGGCCTGCAGGCTGGCACTCAATCCACCGAGCCACACCAGCCAGGGCTAGATTTTCTACTTCATCCTGTATAAGTTTGTTAAGTTGTGCTTTTCAAAGCAACTTGTCTAAAACTTATCTAAATTGTTTAATTTAACTTGATAGAATTCCTCTACTATCCTTTTTCATGTCTGTATTGATACTCCTTTTTCATTCCTGGTATCAAGTCATTTACACTTTCCCTCTTCCTGACCACTTTCCCTGGGAGCTAATCAATTTCATTTGTTCTTTTTTTTTCAAGGAGCCAAATTTAGCTGCACTGTAAATCTGCTTTGTACTTCATTAAATTTCTGTTCTTAACTCTATTATTTCCCTTTTACTTCTTTGGATTTCACTTGTTCTTTTTCTACCATCATGTAACAGAGACATGAACTGTGGAATTTAACCTTTTTTGTCTAACATACGCATCTAGAGCTGTGACCCCTCGTCATTGCTACCCTTCTTCAACGGCCAGGGAACACTGAGGGTATAAAGAACCGAGAAAACCCCCCATGAAAAGCCAGCTCTTGTCTCCTTTCCTCAGCACTAGGCTTATTCCCATCTCGTCACAGTGGGGAAAAAATTAATTTCCAAACCCCAAGGACTACCGGATTTTTTAACAGATCTTTTTATCCTCTCCCTTACATTACAAGAAATCTCAAAGTCAGATTGTGATTCTGGTGAGGACGATAGCCATGGCTGATCTGCTCACCACTGAGTGCCCAGGTGCAGGGAAGAATCTGGCCTTGTCGACAGAGAAGGTCTGGCTTTTGCCCTTGGCTTCTGGAAGGTACTCTGTTGACCCTCAGCAGGCCAGTCTTACCCAAGCCTCAAGTACTGTGAAGACACAGTGCTCGTGAGACGGCGGTCCTCTCACTTACCTGCAGAGCAGAGTTCATGAAGCAGGTGTTCCCCAGGTTTCCAAGGCCACAGACCCCAGGCTGTGCGTGAGACGACGGAGGCTCCTGACAATTATATGAAGCAGAGAAGCCAGATCCACTGGAAAACACAACCCACATCACCAATAAAAGCAAGGGCTGCACACACGCCCTGAGGAGGCCTTTGGGCTGGCTCCAGGGCCTCTAGAATTCCTGTCTGGCGATAGCTCCATGACGCCAGTGCTCTCTGCTCCCCTCTGTAGCCCTCCAGCCGCCCCACGCCGCCCCTGATCCGACACGATGGCAGGTGGGCAGCACACCCGTAGGGGGGGAAGTGCTGCTGCAATTCTGCACTTTCAGGCTGCGGCAAATGCTAGTTTTGTATTTCTCCAGAAGGCCGACTGCCAGGTGACATCGGAGGAGAACACTGAGGTTACCAAGATGAAGAGCCTACAACTGCCACACCTCCAGGCCGCACTGAGCCTTGACCTTGCCCGAGTGTCTTCTTCCACCCTCTCTGTGCTGTGTGGCCAGTGCTCTGGAAACGCTGAGAAAGGATCACAGCCATCCAGAGGGGAACAGGCAGGGCTCCCCTACAATGAATCACCCCCTCACAACTATGCTACCATAAGGCCAACCCATCCCTGCACAGTGACGCCTGTGACCACCAGCGACTTCGGCTGTGGGGAACCACCAGCTGGTAGGACAAGTGATCTAAGCCAGTACAAGGAAGCACACTTCGCTGCGGGCAGGAAATGGAGTGAGAAGCCACGTGCAGCGCGTTCCCGTGGGGACCCTAATCCCACCCGCTCAGCGCAGGGCAGAGGCGCTCTCCAGGCACAGCCTGGGACGGGGCTCGCAGGGCAGGGGAGCGAAGTGGAAGGGCCTGCTCTTACCCCCTGCCGACAGCGGAGCTGTGCATCCCGGAGGTGCTGGTGCTGTCGCCGTTTGCAATGGGAGAGGCGGACGCTGAGCAGTAGGGACTTGCTGATGGTTTTGGAGAGGTAGTGAAATTTCTGCTAGGTACAGTGCTCGATCTGGGGGAGAAGCAGAAACAACGCTGCCGACTGTTAGCCAAAAGCAGCCCCTATTGAATGCCTTAGGTCTCTTCTCAAGAAACAAATGTTCTCCATATTCAGTGACTTAAACTGCAAAATGCCTATTTTTATGCTACCTGCAAGGTAAGTTTTATTTAAGCGAGAGTCAAAAAATTAATTGGTCTCGCCCTGGCTGGTGTGGCTCAGTGGCTTGAGTGCAGGCCTGAGAACCAAACAACCACCGTTTGCTTCCCAGTCAGGGCACATGCCTGGGTTGCGGGCCAGTTCCCAGCGGGGGATTCACAAGAGGCAACTGTACATTGATATTTCTCTCCCTCTCTCCTTCCTTTCCCCTCTAAAGATAAATAAATAAAAACTTTTAAAAAATTTAATTGGTCTCAAAGAAAATTAATTGGTCTTCCTGTCTCAGTCAACCTCATGGTCACATACCGAGTTTTTCAGTAGCATAAACCGTGAGACCGACCTTCAGGGCCCCCGGTCTGGTTTATAAATCGTGAGCTTCCCTGAGGTTTAAGAATTACCAATGAAAGACACAGAAAAATGGCAACAAAGATGACTCACTCCAAAACGACTTGTCCCAAAGTAAACAGCTGGCTTTGAGCACACCAGCGAGGAAGACGTGCATTTGCTTTCGCGATCCTGTTCAAGGGGAATTTCCTTGTTTCCTCAAATCTACCAAACACGAGGAGCCTCTCTATTTCAAACTCAAGTTTCAACATCTTGTTTTAGATTTATTCCTACTTGCAGATTAATTATTCAAGGAGTAACGGCCCCAATCTCACACTGCTATCAACGTGATCCACTTCCTACTAAAATCCACGTAAGAACATGCAGAAGGAACGCGAGCTGCTCCGCACTGGCTCGAACGCGCGTGACTGTGACTCTCCTTCTAGATCGGGGGTCACTCTCAGACGCAGACGCGGATGAGCACGTGCTGTCCCAGCACAACGCCCAGCCTCCGGGATCCAGTGTTGACCAGGGCTCCCGTGAGAACTCGACCTGCGAGCAGCGGTCCTGTCTGTGCCCACGCCAGCAGTGGGCAGAGGTTGGGGAGTGGGGCTGAGTGCTGCTCCCTAGTCCGAGGTCACCGCGAGGCGGGGGGCGCCCCAGCCTCCCCCGTTCCCGCAGGGAGATGCCCCTTCTCTAACCCCGAGGACCGTGTGCCTCGCAGAGCCTCACCCTCCTGCTGAGGAATGCCTCCTAGCACTCCAGGAATCCAACGGCTCTCAAGGGAGTCCAAGAACTCAGACAGCTCGGTAAGTGAGACCTGTCAGAGCCAAGGACGCCCTCTGCCATCACACGGGTGACCCAAGCACACACAATGCAGGTGTCCCCAGGCTCCAGTGCCAGCAGGAAAGGGCTGGTCTGACGCGGCGGCCTGTTATCTCAGCTGTGGAAACAGGCACCACGGGAGAGTGTTCAAACCCTGACGTAAGGAACACCCAGGTGTGTGGTCCTACACTCCCCCTTCTTAGTAACTGTTCACCGGTAACTTACTCTATTCCACTGAACTTAAAAGGGCAAGTTCCTTTTTTTTTTTGAGGTTTTATTTATTTATTTTTAGAGAGAGGGAAAGGGAAGAAGAAAGGGAGAGAAACATCTATGTGTGGTTGCCTCTTGCACACCCCCAACTGGGGACCTGGCCCGCAGCCCAGGCACAGGCCCTGACTGGGAATCAAACCGGCGACCCTTTGGTTTGCAGGCCGGCACTCAGTCCACTGAGTTACCCCAGCCAGGGTAAGGGCAAAATTCTTGTAAGCCATCACACACATCCAAGGCCTGTCAATTTCTTTGGCAACATTTCTTGTCAAAATGAAACAAAACAAAAATTTCATCTGACATTTGTTTAAAAAGTTGTAGAAAACACTGTCAGTACTCTTCAGAGCAAACACAGTTGAAAAGAAACCCAATGATGAGTACATAAGGACAGTTTTTGTAGGCCTGAAAATTTACACGATACGAAGGTTTTTTTAAACTCCACCCTTGACAAACAAATAGAAAATAGAGGCTACACCTCTAAAAAAGGATCCTCTGCTCCTAGAAGACACTCCGGTGGCCCAGCCCCTTTCTTCGGAGGGCTGTCCCGCTCCTGGGCACAGCAGGTCGGTCT
>PVKM010019112.1:0-24482 GCA_004027735.1 Carollia perspicillata | reverse complement strand
AGAAAAGGGCTTCATCTTTCAGTAACCACTTTGTAAAGAAAAGCTTCTGTTTATTCTGAAGGGAATTAAAAATGTATAGCAATGGGCATTTAGGACAAAATTACCTCACAACAAAAAGTGTATGCACTATTAGCACTGACGTTATTTATTTATGTGTAGCTAGAATTACATGCCCATATAGGCTCAGGCTTATGAAGATGCCTGATAGGGTTTCTCAGGGCTGGGAGAAAGTGTGACTATGCGGAAGCCTATTATGGGCTTTCTTACAGAGGTTCTTAGACACCCACCCATGGCTTCTGTTCATAGAGATGCAGCAGTGGTCTGTGCTGCGAGATATCTGCAAATGTTCTCTCTAACACACACAGGCTCTGAGAGGGGAAGCTCAGTCTTCCTGCTGGTGAATTGGGAGAGATAGTAAAGTTACCGGAGGAACATTTTGGCCAGATCATGAGTGGGGTAACCATTCATCAGCTGTTGGCCTCCTGTGGGTATATCCTCAACACTGAAGATAACACACATTCTTCCTAAGGGCCACAGCCCCATCTCCAGTTCCAGTGGTAAGGCCTGACTATATTATTATCTGTCATTAAAGGGTGGTTAGGGCAAATGTGATTGCATGGGTGGATACACTTCAGAACTGCAAAGCCTCATGATGCAATGTAATGAATGTTATATTACACACCTTTCAGGATTCCTTGTAAGCCTCAACCAGGAGCAGAAAGAAGACCTCCTTTTAAAATCATCCTTTATCTCATTAAGATTCTTTAGGTTGTTGATAGTTGCTGTTGTTTTTTAAGATTTTATTTATTTATAGAGAGAGGGTTAGGGAGGGAGAAAGAGAGGGAGAGAAACATTGATGTGCAAGAGAAATATCAATCGGTTGTCTCTCTCATACCCTCAAATGGGGACCTGGCCTGCAACCCAGGCACGTGCCCTAACTGGGAATCTAACAGGTGAACCTTTGGTTCACTGGCCAGTACTCAGTCCACTGAGCCACAGCAGCCAGGGCAGGATGTTGGTTTTGACATTAAAATTTAACTGGGCCAAAAGTTGCTATGTAGCCCTTAGAAAATTCTTTTGCTACCTAAGAAAAAACAAAAGTTAAACTGTTCAGATTCCATCTATCATGAATGCGGTGTTTTAAAAGGATAAAAATAATAGAGGATTTTTTTAATATGTTACACAATTTTAAAACTTGAAGGAATTAAAAATGCATTTAAGTGAAGTCTCACTTACTTTGTATCTGATTACACATGCTCACAGATGGGTAATCTATTCAAGGTCATACAGGAAAAGAGTGTTTAATGGTAAAAGTAGGACTGTAAACCAAGTATTTTTTTATTCCAAATCAAAGCATGTGCCACAGGTCTACATTGCCTTATTTCACAATTACTTGGTAAATAATAAATATAGGGTGATAAAATACTATCAATTGATAAGTACTGAGTAAAAATGTAAAGTCATATATTTAGAAAATTCAAGGACACTGCAAACATTACTAAAACTAAATACTTGTAATTTGCTTGGGGCAATGACACTGCTTCATTTAAAATATCACACATAAATCATTCCTCTACTGAACTTTACATTATTGCCTTCACTTCTTTCAAAAAACAAGTATCTTCTGTCATAGAAAATACTAAATGAAATGCATCAATAGAAATTAATAGGCAATGGAACTTGATGAATTCTCCTGGAGAATATTTTTATGATGAAAGCTTGGCAAGTGTTCCCATGATTAATCATGATAATGCACAAACCCTCAGCTTCGAATAAACTGTCCTATTCCTTCTTTCTGGAATTCTCCTCTCCTTCCCTTTTGCCTCCAAGGAGGATTAACCACTTAACTCTCTTTATATTCTTCCCTGTGACAGCCCCACCTCCATTTCTCTATACAAATCCCACTTTCCCCAAGAAGATATCTCAGACCACCAAAGGAAGAAGTGATCTTGTTTTATTTCGCATTACTATGCACTTTATATTGTCAGCACTTAACACTGATCTGTCTGTCACACAGTGTAATATTATCAAACATTCCCCAGACCTTAAACATTACAAAAGGATCGAGTCCTTGTTAATAGCTAGAGTGAATACACAACAATGGCTAAGTACATCAGAAGTAAGAATACTTTAAAAATTCAATCAATCAGTGGTCCATTGGTTAGCACACATGCTGAAAGTAAGCTTTCTCTATGAAGATAGACACTTTCGGCCTTTTTTGTTACAGAGAATTAAGAATAAAAATATTTTTTTTAAAAAAAAGACACTCAGCCCTAGCCAACATGGCTCATTTGGTTGGAGGGTAGTCCAGTAGCAGAAAGGTTCAATCCCTGGTCAGGGGGCAAATGATCCCCGATCCAGATGCAGAGGGGAGGTAACCAATCAATGTTTCTCTCTCACATCAATTTATCTTTCTCTCCCTTTCTCTCTCCCTCCCTCTCTCTCTAAAATCAATCAATTCTCACCCATATTCTGGGTGAGAATTTTTAAAAAATAATCTTCCTCTTGCTGACCAGAGATCAAAATTTCCTCTATGTGAGAGAAACAAGAAATACAGAATGATTATGATTGACCACCCATCACATGCCCAGCGATTACCATATATTTTCCCACTAAGTTTATGACAGCTTATGGGAGAGGCATTATTATTACCACTTTCCTTCTCCAAAAGTTTCCCTGATTATAGAGATAATACGATCAAGATGTGGTATAGGCAATTTCTTACAGGCAATATTTACTCAATTCTGATTTTTTTTTAATTTAAAAGATTTTATTTATTTACTTTTAGAGGGAGGGGAAGGGAGAGAGAAAGAGAGGGAGAGAAACATTAATCAGTTGCCTGTCACACATACCCAACTGGGAACCTGGCCACAACCCAGGCATGTGCCCTGACTGGGAATCCAACTGGCAACCTTTTGGTTTGCAGGCCAGCACTCAACCCACTGAGTCACACCAGCCAGGGCTACTCTGCTCTGTTTTATAAAGTAAATTTATTTGGAAAGGAAATAGCTTGTGTTTTTAGCATTTAATATATATCGAGTGTTATTATTTATTAGACGAAACTTCATTAGGGTTCAAAATTTAAACATCAAACTATTAATATATAGCATTTAAAAATTGTCTTATATTAGTAAAGAAAAAATCGTGGATTGGCATGTGTTCTAGAAATATTTCTTCTTAAAAAAACACTAATCAAAGTCAAATTTTATCTGCTTCTGTATTTGTCAAGGTAGCCATGTGGGGCAATAGGAGAATTGGCACCCTGGCTGGAGTAGTTTAGTGGATTGAGCACCGGTCTGCAAAGCAAAGGGTCACCAGTTCGATTCCAGTCAGGGTACATGCCAGGGTTGCGTGTCTGTTCCCCAGTAGAGGGCACTTAAGAGGCAACCACACATGGATGTTTCTCTCCTTCTCTTAAATACATGAAATCTTTTTAAAAAATAAGAAAACCGGTGTTTCCTCCAGCTACCAAATCCTATGATTTGTTGATTTATAATGTGCCTCAACACTTCGAGGCAAACTTCCACCTCATGAAGCTTGCTGACAGCGTAGTTCCTTGCATATGCAAAATGTGCTTGCATGTGGAGCCCTATTGCCTGTCCTCTGCGAAGAGGGCAATGTTTTCAAATCAGAAGACATTTGCAGCTGTTCAGCTAGTTGACTAATCACTTCTGAGATTTTCTGCCCCAAAATAAAAGCCATCTGGGAACTAATCGTTAGTCAGAATAGTAACAGAGCTTGGCATTTCCGAAGATCTGTTCATCACTGTACTTCACAAATCCGCAGCCATCTCTGAAATCCTGGGCCTCTGGGCCAGACGTCCAAGGGGAGGCCTGAGTGGTCACAGAGACTCTGTGTCAGGTTTGGGGTCAGCACTGGACATTTCCTGCTCACGTTTTCCATTGCACATCCACGTGGCCCTACACTTGATGAGTAGAATCCTACAGTGTGATGTGCTGCAGCAAACAGCACTGCATATAGAATTCCATAGTCTGGGATGTATCTTAGCTCCCTCTCGACAGAGGCGTGGCATTAAGTGGGAAATGGCCTTACACACCTTGTGTACATCTGGTAAAGACACAGGCCTCCACAGGGCAGAGACTTCCGAACGGTGTGCTGCTGCACACAGGCATGCCACAAGAATTTTTAAAACGTGCAATACCTAACTTTTTAGTCAGGGGCACTGACCTCTTTACCCTTAGGTTGTCAAATTTAAAAAAATGACAATAGCCAACAGAATAGCCATCCAGTGTGAGTGAATCAAAATTGTGCCTATTATTTTTGTCACATAGGCAAAAAATATAGTGTATTTTTTTTTGGTGGACCACCACATTTTGGTAATTTGTTTTTGTGTGCCATGAGATGAAAAGGTGGAAAATTGATGCTCTAGGTGCAGGGGTGTCCAATCCATGGCCCACAGATGTACGTGGCCCAGGATGGCTGTGAATACGGCCCAACACAAAATCGTAAACTTACTGAAAACCTGTTTTTTGCTCATCAGTATTCATTAGTGTTTGTGTGTTTAATGTGTGGCCCAAGACAACTTTTCTTCTTCCAGTGTGGCCCAGAGATGCCAAAAGGTTGGGCGCCCCAGCTAGGGGATCAAATATATGGATGCGTTTTTGAAGTATTAAACACTTTCACACAAATATAAACTATGATGAACTATATTTATCTGCCATTAGCTCAACATTCTCATTGATTTCTTCACATATAAAGGGATTTAAAAGAGGATGACTCAGCATTTATAACATCAGTATGAAGAACACGTTTAGAAATTTTACTAAATGGAATACATTTTAAACTTTTCATACTCCAGCTATAGCTACGAAAAATCTGGGCTGTTTATTGTTGATTATAATAATTGATTTTTCATTCTGTCGACCCTAGACAAAAAATCCTCTATAGGTAGGTCACACCACAGGGACAACTAGCCATGTGGCCTCAGGCAAGCTATCTAATTTTCCCAAATCTTTCTCCAACTGAAATGTCAGGGTTTGAGGAGGGCAGTGGTGGGAGAGGTAAGAAAGAGAGGAGGCAAAAGGAGCAAACAAATGGGTTACCTACTTCAGCATAGTCTCAATGCTCTCCCTCCAGTAGGACTCTGCCCTTCAGCAAAAGGAGCTCTGCTGGCTTGGGGCTCTACTTACTCACCGATTTTTCATGTTCAAAATGTCTGAGGGAGTCAAGGCTTGCTATTTGAAGAGAGCATTTCTAAAGCTAGGTTCCAAGTATAACAGCTTAATTTGGTATTCTGACTACAAATGCCCTTAGATTGTCAAATTTCAAAAAATGACAACAGCTAGCACAATAGCCATCCAGTGTCCCTAACTGGGGACTTCTGCAAAGTCCCCAATCTAAGGACTTTGCAGAAGCCATAAAGGGTGGCAAGCAGGAAATGTTTGTTGACTGCTTGATTTGCTGACAGGCAGAGATGCCTTGGTGACTGCAATAAATTAGGATCCCCTCTGGGAAGTAACTGCTTGGCTAGGGACAACATTTCACAACCTTCCCTGGCACCTAAGTGGAGCTGTGTGACTCTTTCTCCCTATTGAAATAAAAGGCAGTTCATGGGTGTCACTTTGGGGCCGAAAAGTAGGTATAATTCTTTATGACCTCTTTTTGGTCTGTTGGCTGCTTCTGAGTACCTAGAGGCAAAAGAAGCCATGAGACAGAAAGGTCCAGGATTCGTGAATAATCACATGGAACGTTGCTTGCCAGCCAGGAACAACCAGATAGAAGTTTGCATGAACAAGAAATAAATTCCACTGTACTAAGCCACCAAGTCTTTCGGGTGTACTGGTAGAGTCACTCTGGTTAATATAAAAGGCAAAAATCAAAATCTCATACTTTACAGAGCTAAGCCTAGGATAACTAAAAAAATAGTAAAGAGATTGAGCTGGCCTAGAAACAATTACATTTTCTACCATTAGGCAAAAATAGGACATTAAAATAGAAATTAATTTGTAGGAAAATGAAGAAAGTTACAGTTGCGTTCTTCCTTGAGTTTACGATGTGTGAAACTCATACTTGTCAGCTACTAAGTATATTTTAATTTTGCTGTCTCCTGTTCAGGTGGATATTGTTCGCTTTTCTGCAAGTAGTTTTCCCTATTGTTCCCATAAGTGAGTGAACTGTATACCATACTCTATGTGGCTTTTTAGTGCAGTAGAAACTGGTACAATATTCAGGGTTTTTTAGTAAGTTCTGTCAAGGTGATTGTAAGTTGGGTTCAGGAGTCAACTATCTTCCATGTAAAAGCTGAGTTTAATAGAAATTAAGAATGCCATTTTTTTTCCCTCTAGAGTCAGAGAGTTTCTATTGCAGTTTGCCCAGGAACTCTCTATAAGTTTAAAGTAAAAGTTTGGTTTGAAAGGCCATCTTGTCCTTTATAAAATATCAATATTATTTTTATTTGCTTTTTATTTTTATCCCAAAATAGAAAGGCAGCTCTAGAAAGGCAAACTTGCAAACTAATTGTGTGTCTTATCAAACCCTCCCTGGCCCAGCAGAAGGAGCCACGTCACTTTTCAGTCCTTAGCAAGGTAATAGGCAGAACTGAGAGGAAAAGTAGGAATCTCTTTTCGAAATTAGTGAGACACCATTTTACCTAGTAATTGCAGAAATTTTAAGGATTAGAGCGTTAATTCAGTGTTCATTTATTCTTTCAATCAAAGTCAGAGTCTTTTCATAAAAAACTACGTTAGACAACTTTAGTTTGGGGGTAAATGTGGGGTGCAATGGCACACGGGATTATTTTCCCTTTTTATTCTGAAAGTTTGTCTACAGCTTTCTCCTTGCATCCATTTGACTATAGTGTGGGTAGAAACCCACTGTTAACCAAGTACATTCTATTGCAAAAGTAGGATAATTTCTTGCAGAGAAGACCCAGATACAAAATCAGAAGCCTTTTCCTTCTTTTGGAAGATAAACCAGTTTAGACCAAATAATCACCTTAAATGCTTTATGATTGTACAGGAACTACCAAAACTATATGCTAAGGGAGAGTGGATATCAGGGGAGCAAACCAATTAGCCTTAAAAAAATCTCTTTATTGGGGATGACAATAGCTCAACTAAAAATACAATTATTCTGGACTGTCGTGCAGAAGTGATGGCATTTTTGATAGTTAACCCATAAGACATAAGTCAAAGTTTGTAGGCCACCTGGTAAAGCTCTTGGAGAAAGAGCTGATTCAGCTGGTACTTGACTTCTGCCTTTTATATTTCCTGTTCCCGTCCCTGGAATGCAGTCAGGATGCTAAAGATAAGGCAGCCATTTTGAGACCACAAGGCAGCAAATTAGAAGAGCCACATGCTTAGGATGGCGAAGTGGAAAAAAAATGAGTTGAGGTCCCTGAGGACTGTGGGTTTGCCAGGACTGTGAAGTCCTACCTTAATGTTACTTGACCTTAATGTCAATTGACCTGACTTAATGTCACTGGAGAAAAACAAAACCTCTATTTAATTAACCTAGTGGAAGTTGGATTACTCTTATGAGTTGTCAAACCTATCCCAAGCTGACCCAATTAAGATTGTAAGGAGAATGCTAATTTTTTTAAATGAAAACAATTTCCTAACAAGCATTTCAAAAGCATTCATTTACTTTGGCAATTAAACTGATATACTCATGAATTATTTTTTTTACTTTGCTTAAAATGACTCCTCCAAGGAACACTACTAAGCAGTAATATTTGCAACTCCCATAAAGGGATTATTACGGATATAGTTCACCCCTCTATTTACTCACTCAGCAAACATTTATTGGGGAGCCACTGAGCACTATGCTGGGGGCAGGGAGGCAAGGGCAAAAACAAACGCTTGACTACAAGGTGCTCAGTTTACTCAAAGGTAATAAGACAAAAATCTTTTTAAAAGCATTCTATTTTCCAGTACCTTGCTTCCTATGGGCTGTTTATTTCATGTCCATCAGTTCTGTGAGAGACAGAAAAACCTAGCACCTCAATGGACAATAACAAAATAAAAGCAACTTAACCACCAAAGTACTTTCCATCGCTTCATATTCAGACCACTTTTATGATTTGAACATTTAATTCAATGTTCCACCAATATGTTCATTAGTTGTAAGAAATAATTGAACAAAATTCCTCATTCTATCTACTACAGAACTTGTTTTCCCCAAATCAGGCTACTGCTAAAAAGACTACTACTGCTCCACTTTGTTTCCTGCCATTTCCATTATTTTAAAAAAATCATACCTTCACACCAATATCCAAGGACAATTACTCACTGGAGGCCCATAGGCGAAATACTATGTGAATATCAGGAAAAGCATTGTACACTCACCTCTTCCTCTGTGTCCCTAAGCACACCATCTAACTTCTTGTCTACCTCAGTTTACTTAGGGGTTAAGTGATGGGGTGAAATTACATCACTGTGTTGTTTTGCAGACCTAAAATTCTCTTATTCCCCAGCTCTAGCCTGTGTGATGCATTAGTAGACAAGTTTCCCAGCGAAGAGCAACACATTAAGATTATTTTTAAATGATGCATGGCTTCCTCTCTATTTCTATTGTCTTAGGAATCATGTCTTCGCCCACATCCCCATAGCAAACCACAATTTTATATATAATTAATTAATATAATACATCTTATATTAATAATGCCATAACGCTGTACCCAGGATCAGAATACAAGACTGGTTTTATTATTTCTAACTTTCAAGGACATGTATTGGGCACATTTGAGATAACTGAATAGAAATTAGATGGAGACAGTACATTGTTTTTAATTTGCTATTTTTAAATATCCTCCCAAATATAGAAGTGAGTCCAACAAAGCTTATTTCAAAAGCATAGTGATACCTTGCCCCATTTTTGAGATATTGCTTTCACATTCTAACAAAAGATTTATCACATGCCAAATCTGAATGCTGAAATTCAGATCTTCCTTTTTGGATGACAATGGAAGTTTAATTAATTAATACATCCGACAGTTACCTGCAAACCACCACAGAGAGGTACCTGTTTTTCTTACTGCTTTCATGAAAATATCTCAAATTGAAATACATTAGCACAACCTGTTTAACCGACCCCATTCTGAATTTGACATACAAGATTAAAAATGCTCTCATTTTGCTTGCAGCAAGATGTTTAAGGAACATGAGCACTCTTTACAATCCTTTCGTTATCATCCCGCAAACCAACTCACACCTCCAACTATTACTCTCATCACACACACAAATACTCCCCCTTACTCACCACAAGGAGTTAAAGGTAGACAAAAGCTCTCGGTGGCAGCCTTTGAGTCATTGCTTTGCATTGCATTCCCTTCACTTTAGGTGTCATGGCACAGTGTTTTACAGACAGCAATTCATTCTGCTTGGTTTACTGCAAACACTGAAAGCAGGGTCTTGCACTTGCTGGAAGATTTAGGTTTTACGCTTCTGGTCATTCTTCCCACGAAAAGAATGAGACCAGTTTCTGAACTATTCTTAACTCTCCTTCCAAAACATTTCAGAAGAGAAACACAAGGAAGACTTCATGATTTTCGAGTAAACTCCCAGCCTGCCCGCCTGCCTGCTGCTGCCAATACTTCTTACTCTTGCTGGTGATGACATTCAGCGAGCTCCCCAGTCCCGATGCTTCTTATGTAAGGCTGTCTAGGTCAAGTGTAGGAGACACACTGCTGGCCTGGGAAAACTCGTGGAACTGTTACCTTCAGATTAACACTTCAGGGACTATGGAAGCTGGAGGAAGCTGAGCTTGTACTACATCTTTTGGGGGTAAATATTTTTGCATGATTCAGTGGTTTATGTGCTGTGGTCTTGGCAGATGGTTGTCAGCCATGCTGAGAGGTGCAAGGAGCAATTACTAAGAGATTCCAGTTCTGTCAGCATGCTTGAGTAAACATAGTAAACGTTCTAGCAATCTTAGCTTTAAAGCATTTAAGGAGTAAATGAATCATAAATTAGGGTCTGCTTATCAAGCATCATCTCTAACCATCAAGGAATGAAGTTGATTTGACTGTTTAAACTCTGAATGCAATCCATTTGCTCAGAGGTGTTGCAGGAGAGATGATTAGATGTGGCTATTAGTTTGAAGAGATTTACTGCAGTTCTTGGCTATTACGTTGCTCTTGTCTTATCGCCAATTTGCTTCCCTTGTAAATGAGCTAGATGTTTTCCTGTATGTGTCTTCTGTCATGATTGTGATACTTGGAAAACGGAGCCTGCATACCCTGGCAGTTAAGTGACTTCAGCAAATAATGAATCCTGCCTACTTAGTAACAAGGTGAATGCTGCAGTACGAGTGCCATTCGATCCTAGCACTGGATGACACTGGGTTAACGGCATCGATTCAAATTGTGCTGCATTTGGGAGACTTGGAGGCTTAATTCCAGTTTTGACATGAACAGTTATTCAGTCCCCTGGTAAAAGCAGAAACCATAGAGCGCTGATTCTGCTTTAGACTCTCACACTGTGTCCTGGTGTGGGAATTAGTGACAATAGCAGGCTGTCATTGAATGCTGCAGAAAAGCCCGGAGAGGTAGCGGGGTGGGTGAGATTGCAGCAGCAGTGTGGAGTGGGCAAGGAATTTTAATAAGATTTAACCAGAGATGATGGTACAACAGATGGCACCAAATTTAGGAGATAGGTGGATATGTAAAAAACTGAAGACAAATGAGGACATTTGAGAGGGTTTGGCTTCCTGTGTGCCCTTGGCAAGCGAACTTCAACCCCTTGGACAGGATGTCTTGAGTTAATAAAATGAAGGCTGTTTCAACTGTCTTCATGATGTAAGGAGCTAAATGGGAAGTTGAATATTCAGTCATTTGGTGTCTCTCAGTGGGGGGACTGTCACAAGGCAGGTGAATTAGAGCACATTCACTGGGCGAACAGGTAGTTTTAAGTATCTGGAATTTCTTGCATTCATTTTATTAAATTAAAGGAAAGAAAATGATGTTACGAAAATAAATTCTTTTGGGGTACTTTTCATTCTATTAATCATGATTAACAGTAGCACTTGGTTACTTATGATGGGAATATACTGCTTATCATTTTATGCTATATTCAGTTGATTAAACGTATCCATGTTTCTCCAAATGATTTGAAGAGACAGTTATGGGCCCTCAGGGCCTGATTCTGTATTATTGATGTCAATAGGCATTTTCCCCATAGACTTGGCTTGGCACAAGAGCCTCATCAGACCAGGTTTTACTCACTTTGGCATTTAGAATATTCCTCATAAATGTATTATTAAAAATGATATACACATACTTCATTGTATTCACAATCTTTGAATTTATCTATCTTCAAGATAACATTGTCAGTACTCAAATGATTGTCTATAAATGATTATCATGTGATACTTTTCAATTGGCTATTGTTGAAAGGGATTCTTTTTTTGACAGTGAAGCTTTAAAAGTTATACTAATTTCTTCATTTTTAAAGTAAGGTATTTAAGTTAAATGAAGTATAAACTTAGTTTTGGTTCTGCCATCTAAGCATGAATTAGCTTTATTGATTAATTTTTTCTAAAGTGATATTACATTGTGAAGTGATATTGTATTTTTAAAACTTGTAATACTAGGACTAACATTCATAGAGTGCCTCTTCTAGGCCAGTGGTTCTCAAGGTGTCACCACCTCACCCCCCCCAAAGAAAGTGTGACCCCCCAACCAGTAGCAGCAGCAGCATCTCAGAAGTGGCTAAGAATGCAGATTCTCAGGCTGCGCTAGAGGTTTACTGACTCAGAACCTCTGGGGTTGGTGCGGGGTTATTTGTTTTTTAACAACCATATTCCCAGTTATTGTGAAGAATGCAAACCTGAAAACCACTAGCTGGGCAGTACTTTGGTTAAATAGCATGAAAAACAGGTTTTACTACATCCAATCAAATATACATTATACAAACAAACAAGCAAAATATAACCAGAAATGTTGAAATAAAAAAACAAACTGACAGTAACTAGAGGGGAGGGGGGAATAAAGAGGAAAAGAAGGGGAAGGGTCGTCAAGGAACGTGTATAAAAGACACATGGACAAAGCCAAAGGGGGAACAGGATTGAGGGTGGGAGGTAGGGGTAGGTGTGGTGGGAGGAACATGGTGAGGGGAAATGGAGACAAGTGTACTCGAACAACAATAAAAAATAATGAAAATACAAAATACAAAACCCCCGAAATTCTCTGTTTTCCCGATTGCCCAGATTTCCCAATGTAAGCAGTACTGTGTTTTAAAGATGTATGCAGTTGTGTATTATACATCTTAAGCCTAAATTTGTCCCTGAGAAGCTTTTTATCTTCCAACAGTTCCATTTTTAGCTTTTAGAAGTTACATAGTGTAATGGAAAAAACTCTAAAGAATTATGTCCTTTATTTGCTCCCTGTGTGACTTGGCCTGCATCACTGACCCTCTTTGATCTTCAGTTTCTCGTTTGTTTCATGAAAGGTTGGCCTAAGTCGGGATTTCACAACTCAGGCACCACTGATATTTTGGGTCAGATATTCTTTCCTGTGGAGTCTGTCCTGCCCATCATATAATGAGGAGCATCCCTGGCCTCTGTATACAAAGTGACAACAGCAACCCCTTGTTTGTGACCATCAAAAATATTCCCAGCCATTAATGCATGTCCCCTGAGGTCAAAATTGCTCTCCCCACCACATCTTTCCCATCCCCTCCTCCCATTAGAGGACCACCGGCCTGGGTTAACTCCACTACGTAAAGTTCTACTACACTAAATAATAACAAAAGCATTATTTCTCCTTTTGGGAGCAGTCAAGTTAAAAATTACAAATACCTAAGTATATGTCTTAGTAGTTCAACACAAGTATAAGTTGAAGCTTCTTTGCCCCCTTGATGGTCTCAGTATAATTTGCTCAAATACCTACCAAGTTCAGAGTCTGGAAGTCCAAAACTCTTCTGCAACTTCTCAGGGACTGAAAGCCTTACATTATCCTCTGTGTTCTGGAGACCTGGTTCCATGTACACTACCTCAGCACTCTAAAAAAGTGACCCAGGTACCAGTGGTCACTGGTTTCCACCAGAGATTTATCTGTACCAATCACTGTCTGGGTTTAATAGAGTTCACTAAGGTTTTGGGCTCTTCCCTGCCATCCTTTACCCTCCATCTCTCATCTCCTTATCCTCTCCCTGCAAAATACTCTGAGAGTTACAAATTCTTCTTCTTCTACAATGCAGAGTAATCCAGCTTTTCGTATCCGTTATCTCTAGATGTAAATGCCCAAATCAATCAAAGAGTTCAGAAGATCAAGGACCTTGGGTTTAGGGCCTTTCCTTCCCACAATGCAGTTGGGATCATAATATCTTCATAAAGTCATAGGGCGAGACCATAGAGTTTAAGTTCACATTCGTGTATTTAGAAGTCATACTGAATGATAGTTTCTGGCCCTTAAATTACATATGTTGCATATAATCATAGAATTTGAAATTATATCTGCCCATGAATTATTACTTCAGACAAGTCAGCAATTAGATTCTTGTCACTTTCTGAAGTTGAGATGTATAGCAGAAATACATAAATGCACATGCACACACATACACATACTTCTAAAGGTCTAGAAGTTCTTTTTGTACAGTGTACTACAAATTCAAATTGTGTTATTCCAAGATATCTGTGAATTAGGGACTTAATCTAAAAAGTATGTATGAAAATTTACCAGACAGATATATAAGATCTGTCCAGAAAAATAGAACCATTGTTAATATACCTAGAACAACATCGATGTAACCTGGCAGTTAAGGAGAGTGGACTAGAATGTGCATGTATGAACAATGATGACTTCACTGTACTAGTCAGTGGAGGCAACATACACCACTGAGTGAACATGTGTACTGTGTGGCCATTGCATTCAAAATGACTGAAAGAGTAGAGCAATGAACCTGCATTAAATTTTGTATTAAGCTTAAACTTTCACTGTGGAAACCACTAAGCTGATTCAGAAGGCTGCAGCTATGGGCAGCTGGTGATTGGCAGCTTCAACATCACAACACGCCTGCTTATGCATCATGTCTCATGCAGAGTTTTTTGGTGAAAAATCAAATCATCCAGGAGACTCAGCCACCTTACAGCCCAGATTTGGCACCCTGTAACTTCTGGCTTTTCCCAAAACTAAAATCACCTTTGGAAGGGAAGAGATTTCAGACGATCAGTGAGATTCAGAGAAATATGATGGAGCAGCTGATGGCAATGGGGAGAACTGTGTGAGGTACCAAGGTACCTACTTTGAATGGGCCTGAGGCATCATTATCTTATGTACAATGTTTCTTGTATCTTGTATCTTGTTTCTTGTATAAAAAATAAATGTGTCTATTTTTCATAGTACATGGCTGAATACTTTCTGGACAGACATCCAGTTTCAATTAATCAAAAACAATAATAGCTTATATGTGAATGATTTTACCTGTGTTTCCAGGCAATTTTATGCACATGATTTGTTCTGAGACCCACAACAGCCCTATGTGATGGTCCCATTACTGTTACATTTTACAGATATGAAAATATAAGCTTTGGATTTCCAGATGCTAAATCTACTTCTCTCTTCATTATTCTACAAGGCAAGACTCAATAGTGTATGTAGTTTGAACTCTCCTGTGATTATACTTCTAAGTGTTTTTTTTTTTTAATAAAGACCTATTTCAAGAATCTTCCAAGTCCTGGCTGGTTCAGCTCAGTGGATTGAGTGGTGGTCTGCAATGCAAAGGGCCGCCGGCTCAATTCCCAGTCAGAGCACATGCCTGGGTTGTGGGCCAGGTCCTCAGTGGGGGGGGGTGAGAGGCAACCGCATATTAATGTTTCTTTCCCTCTCTTTCCCCCTCTCTCCCCTCTCTCTAAAAATAAATAATCAAAATCTTTAAGAAAAAAAAAAGAATCTTCCTGCTCCAAAACCATTCAGATAACACAAGGGCACGTATGTGTTAGAACTTCTTTGCTTTAGTTGCTAAGTTTAATACATTTCTCTTAACTTAACATGTTTGTATAATATGCTTAATTAATTGTTCTTTATATGTGTTACTAAAGTACTTATGGAATTATTTCAACATATCACTGATTATTTCTAATAATCATATATGTTATATCACTTAATGCTCTCAAAATCTGCATGAGGATGCTATAATTCCCTGTCCTAAAGGATGACATTAAATTTAATTTAACCTAAACTGAGCTTTCTACTGCACTGACCCAGCCATCTGCTCAGTCTTCATGAGACAATGCAGAGCCGTAGTGACAAACCTTCTCTTTTCACCGCTACGCCCTGTGCATGGCGCAGTGTTGTGCATATACTGAGTCTCAGTAAATGTCTATCGGGTGAATATTGAATAATTGTCACTGTTATCTAGTTTCCTTATATTTTGGACTTTACATAACATTTTTGCTCAGGTCAATTAAATAGCAACTTACAAATCAAATTCCCAAAGAAAGAAATGGATTCAATATATTTGAAACTTCCTGTGACTCTCATTCATGCTATTTTCTTTATTTAATGTGAGCAAAAAATCTTTGAGGTTTGCTATAGAGACTTTCTCAGACTTACAATCTGAAAAATTACTTTCCACATCAAGAATAAATTCTTCCTTTAAAGTGGTAGTTTCCCAACACCAGATCACAGTCACTTGCAACTTTATTTGATCTCAAAGTAAATGCCTTAAACTTGAAAAATATTTTATTCCATTTTAGAATATTAATTCAGAAAAAATTATTAATAATAGATGCTAACTCAAGCACATATTCAGTAGAGTGGAATCCAAATGAACTGGCAGTATCTGTGAATTGCATCTTTCTAAGGCTCAGTGTTAGAGTCCTCTGTTTAGAATGGAACTTCTCAACCTCCATCTTATCCCCTCAGAGTCAGGGGTGTTTATTGTCAATTCCCTGCCTTACCACTGGTTATTTCTGAGACCACAATTTATTTAACCTCTCAGAAAATCTCAGTTACTTCAGATGCCAAATGAGAACCATACGATCTCCATATCAGATAATGTATGTCGAGTGATTTATTGCAGTGTCTATCACAACATTAAAGGTGTTAGGAAAGCAATAGCTTATATTTGGCATCACATACTTTCAATATATCAGGCTGTCACAGGGAGCCTTCTAGTATTTTCTGAGCAACTAGAGCATTGATATCACAGCCTGGACTTGGGACTCAAAAGATACTACATTCAAAGATTGAGGTTCAAAAACTGAGTCAATACGGGGTGATTAGGTAGGGCCAGGCTAACCAATGACAGATGAACACCTGGATCCTCTCACCCTGTCACAAAAGATACTTTTCAAAATCCAATATCCTAAGATAACTTGTCAGCCAGATGTCCAGTTTTTTTCTAAAATGTCAGTTTCTGTTCTTAAGAAATTATATTATCAAGATAAATGATCCTTTCAGAAATTTGAAAAGCATAGGAAATGTAAAAACTTTTCTCACAGTATAAGAAACAATTATTGGGAGGAAAAGTAAGTATTACTGGGAAAGAAATTTAAAATTACACTGATTTTATTTACTTTAGGAACAAAATTTTGGACCTAAAGATGAAACCAAACAAATTTCTACTGAGCTAATGTGAATTCTTTGACAACAGAGCCTAAATTAAAGAATTCGTCAGATTTTTTTCTAATTCTAATATTCTATGTAAATAAATTTAACTCTGGAATATGATCATCCAAATAACAACCACATCCAAGATAATCAGATTTAATTTCATATATCTGCTGATAACTAAAGGTAAATAAATGACTTTTAACATTGACATTTTATCATTATCCTAAAATGAATCATTAATTACATATGTTTCATGATCTAGACTTTTTTGATAAATATGCTTATTTGTGAAAAATTATTGCTTCTTTTTTAAATAAAATATAGTTCTCTGATAAAGTGACATTGTACTTACTTTTATGTCAAAAAAATGAAGCAGTGGAATAGGAAATCTAAAAAAATTGTCAGTGTTTTGTTAGGATTGTCTCATTTGAGGATACAAGGAAAACAGAACAGATATCAGTCATCTGTATGAAATCTTCTAAAAAATATTGTGACCATCTATTAATATTGGGAGAGGAGAAAGTGGCAATAATAGTAAGTGAATTTTTGTTTCAATTGTACAATTTCTAGTAAAAAGCATTATAGAAAATTGTGCATTAGTACAATCAAGACATCAGAAAGAAATGTTTTGGTTTCCAGATTTACTAAACATTGTCACCCTGACCATTAGCCAACACTTCCACATGCACACCCACCTTGTTTTAGGAACAAGTAAGCCAATTAGAAGGACAATACTAGCAGTAGTCAGTGCCCTGACGAGAATAGATGGCACCTTCAAACTGGTGGAAAGAAAAACCAAATACTTGGTTTTAGCTTCTCAGCACTGTATTCTCCTGGTGTCCTTGTGAATATAGTCCCACCTTTTCTTCTGTAGCAGGTGTGGAAGGCCCTGTGTTATCTGGCCAGCTGCCCACCTATCCAAACTCTAGCCACTTCCACAGACCCAGCCTCACATTTGTCTGGAAACAGTACTCCTCTTCCTTAGAATGCACTCTCTTTCTTCTCCACATATCTTTGTATTTCTCCTAGTAAACTCCTCTGGGAAGCTCCTACGTAAAGTCAAAAGTTGGCCTAGCCCTAGCCAGGTGATTCAGTTGGTTGGAATCTCCTCCAATAACAAAAAGGTGGTAGGTTCAATCCCAGGTTAGGGTGCATAAGAGAGGCAACCCATAGATGTTTCTCTCTCACATCAATGTTTCTCTCTCTTCTTCTCTCTCTAAAATCGATAAAAACATATGCCTGGGGGGATTAAAAAAATAAGTTGGCCTAGATTTCACTTCCCAGTGAACAAAGAAAAAAAGTTTGATAATTCCTACTGATACAGCTGTCAACGATGGATGGTCATTGGCACCAATTCATCACTAACATGTATCCCCAATTCATTGTGCAGTGAAGAAGGAAACTTCATGCAGTGCAAAGAAGTCTGATTGTGCTATAGCACAGCTGTGGAAACAATGTGGTTGTGAGGTAGTCCTGGGGCCAGGCCCCTCTCTGGCTAGGCAAATCTGCTCTGCATCTCAGTGGCCTGCTTTACCCCAGGCTGGTTTGTTCTGGTCTGTACCAGTCTGATCTGGCCTGCACTGGTCTGCTCCACTTTGCTCTGCTCCAGGAAGACAGCTTCAGTGTCTCAGCTTAGCAAGGGAAATGCACTCCTCAACCTTTGGTGGAAAGCAAGTGCTCTCTCTCAGCCAGAGGGGAGCTGGCTTATACAGACAGAAGCCCCCACTCTTGGTCCCTGACTGCTTCATCCTCATGTATGTAAATGAAGACTCCAAACTTTTGCAGTTTGATTGGTCCAAAAGAAACTGTCCTGATTGGTCAAAATGAAGTCACTCTGATCATTCTGTGTTGATGATGGGGATATATCTACACGTCTCTAATTGGATGGGGTAAGAAGCCTTAGTCCTATTGGTTGAACTAGGATTCCAGGAACCCCTTTATGAAGGCTGGCTCAGATGGCAGAAACTCAATGCAGGCAGGCAGTTCAGTGCAGAGGCAGGTAGCGCAGGCTTCTCCTTGAAGTACAGTTTGCGTGAGAGGCCCCTGTGTGGAATTGGATGCTAGGCTCTGCTTTTTTTTTTGTTAGTTTGTCTGTTTTGTTTTAATTTGAACCCAGTTAGCCACCAGGAGCTCTTCTTAGCAGGTATCTTGTTTCTCGGGGTGCACATGGAAAAGGTGTGGGAAACAAGTCTCTTAACACTGTTGCTAGAGTTCATAATGGTGCCAGAACTCAGAGGGAAGCCTAGTACGTCCACCCAAGTTAAAAGGCACATAACCTTCCACTCGGTAGAGCCATTTCCTGAGAGTGGAGCCTGCAGAGAAACTTGTACAAGTGGGAAAAGAGTTTGTAAAGTGATAGTTTATACCAACACTGTTTGAAATAGCAAACAGAAAACAGTAAAGACAAACAAATGAAAAGCCCTGGAAATAAGGAAAATAAGGGTTTATCATTTGAGGACTGATTAAATAAATGTCATATATATATATTATGAATTAAATTAATTAATTAATTAATTTAATTAATTAATTAAATAAATAAAATAAACTGAATTAAATAAATAAATTTTATATATATACTGAAATACTCTAATAACAATCTAAGAACTGTAAGATAAATTATGTAAATCAAACAAGGGTTACATCGATATATATAGTACTTTGTCAACTCTGAAAAGAAAAGATATAAAATATATATTTCAGTTGCTTGGATTGACACAAGAAATTTCAGAAAAGTTTCCAAAAAATGTGTTAACAGTGACTGCCTTTGCAGAATGGGCCTAGGGGAAGACACTAGAAAGTTCAAGTCCACAAAGGACAATTGACATTCACATGTTACTTGAAACCCAGGCTAGTAGTTTTCTTGGAGGGAGAAGGGGACTACCTCACGCAGTCGTACAAGCACACTTTCCAAAAAGGTGGGTGGGAATGTTAGGGAATGGGGAGAAAGACAGTGGCTGATTGACACATTATGGATACAGAGAGAGGGAAGAATCATAGGGATCAGAGGTAGGCTGTGAAGGTCATTGCCAGCAGTACACCTTTTCAGCTTTTAATGTGCACAGGTATCACTATGATCTTGTGGAAATGAAAATACTGCTGTAACAGGGAGGAGTGGAGCCCAGGATTCTGCCTTTTCACAAGCTCCCAAGACATGGCCATACTGAGAGTCCACTGCCATACGTTGAGAAGTAAGGCTTTAAGACCTAGAAAGTATGGTGTTTTTGTATGTTTTTTGTCTTGACAAGTGTCAAGCAGTGCCAGAAAGCACTTTGCTTTTTGTTTGTAGAAAATGAGCTGAGAAAAACAGCCACTGAGTATGATCTTTGGAACAGAAAGCTTTGCCAAACCCATCTCATTGTCAAATGTTCACGATCAGCAGTACTGCTTTTAGAGACTCTCCATTTGTAACGAATGTAGACTTCTGGAAACTAAAGCATTGCCAGAACGGGGGAAGTCTCTCCCCTCCACTCCTCCTGTGTTTAGTTTATTTGTTGACTTGGTGAGTGTATTTCTAAACATAGTTACATTCTATCACATTCTGTGGAAGACTGAAGAATCCAAAAGAAGTGAAAAGGAAGACCTGCCATCTGACCCCCTCCAACCCTGCCACGGACTGCACCCCACAGCATGTTTGGCAGAAATCAGGTTGTCAATCTGCTGTGCCCCTGCAAACTGTCTTGGGTGGGCCGCAGGTAGAACTGTCTTTCCCCCACTGAATCCTGGGCGAGGGTAATGTGATGTAACCCAGCGCACTGAGGAGCCACTCTGTCATCTCCCACTCGTATGTCGTTAAACCTGGATCTCAGAGACTTACCACAATGATTATAATAATGTGACATTGCATGGATTTAAACAAAACAAGACAGTATGAAGTTGGGGTATGATTAGGTACTCTGGAGACAGACTTTTTGTTTCAAAACTGCACTTAATCATCCCTATAATGTGTGACCCTGGCCAGGTTTACTAAACCATTCTGAGTCTCAGTTTCCTTATCTATAAAATTGTGATAATGATATCAGAGTCTATTTCATGAAATTGCTATGAAGTTTCAACATATATCAATTATTATTTCTCTTACATCATTATTAGAAATGATTTGAAAATAGTGATCTTGGAATATAAATATATTTATTTCTGAGTTCCTCCTGTATACTAGGCAGTGTGCTAAGAGTTAAGGTATTCAAGAGAATCACACATCATAAAGATGTTATTTCTGTAAAATACTTTGAATTCATGTGTCTGTTTCTTAAATCAAAAAGAAAGGAGTGTTATTAGAGATAAGATAGGACACAGTTCTTTTCCCCACTTCCCACCAGCCCTTCCCTTTTGGAAGAACTTGCAAGCTATCCTTCCTGTGCTTGCAAAGGAGTAGAAGTTTTAATAAGGGCAATGTGAATGAAGAGGCCATATACCCTGGATTTAAGGGAGCCAAAACAAGGGGATGAGGTACCAAAATATATGCAAAGCTGGGGAGGACTAAACATGTGCGTGACGGGGACAACATTCCAGAGCCCAGCAACAGCTGTGGCCACAGAAGAGGGGCCGCCTCAGCACAAGCTGCGGAATACACATCCAGGGAAGAGAGTGGAGGGAGCAAAATGTCAGGGAGAACTGGGACCAGGAGCTGGGTCGACCCTTATCCCCCAAAGGCCACTTCCCATGATTAGGCATAATCATCTGGGGGCCCCTTTTCTTCTTGCGTGGGAGTTTTGCCCAAGGCAGGCATTAGTAGAAAAGTGGATGATCTCTCCCACCACGCCCCACCTTCTAGCCTGAGGAAGTGGCTACATTCTTCCATGGGTGACTTCCTGCTGGCTCTTCCAAGGCTCCAGGGCTCACTGGGATCTGGTGCCTGCATTCCCTCCTCTTGCCTGTTTAGATGTAAGGGTGGCATTGGTTCTTTTCATCACTGAATCCTGGATGCTCCATCAACCATCTTAACCTACTTTAAGTTTCTCTATTAAATTATTTTCATTGAGCCCATTTTGAGTGTAGCATCTGTTTTCTGCCAGGATCCTGAATGAATCAGAGGTGCAATTTAAAAGCACTTCATGTTTCATGGATGGGTAGCTCCGTTGTGATGCCTTACAGAGGAGACTGGGCAGATGCAAACACACTCAAAGGTCCTGCTGTCTTGGAGAGCAGAGGGGAGAGGAACAGAAAAGGGGAGTTAGGACATTAACAAACAGCTAAAATTATATATAAAATCTTAGAAGCAACTACCATGTGAAGAAGGACAAATAATTTCTGCATTGTATTCTTGCCGAAGTCACGGAAACATCCCCATTCTGTATTTGCTTAATTGCAGAAGGAGAAAGGGGAGGAAAATGTAAATGGTCATATGGTGGATGTGTTAATTAAAGATGCAGAAAGATCCCTCTCCTGCTATCCAGCCTGCTCCTCCCCACAGTGAGCAGGAGCAGGAATGAAATGGAATGATAACAACCAGAATGTAAAGACTTTCATAGACATTGCATCAAGCAAGGAAACAAGTATATTGGTCTCTGAGCTTTTTTATGTATCAAGTACCATAGAAAATGTTAAGATGAAGTGGCTTTGTCATGTCAGCATCTCCTAATGAGTAGAGAAATCTGTCTGTCTTTCACCCAACTACAGAAGACCAGCTCTAGGAGACTGCCCACAGGCATGGGGGTATGGCTGCCCAGCACCTCTCTTCTACCCCCAAGCCCCAAGTGATCCCCGCTGTGGGTAAGACATTCCGGTGCTCTGCTGCTCTCCAGTGTGAATAAGGACAATCCCAGAAGCAGCAACTCCATTCATGAGCCGCAACATTCCCAAGGCATTCTGGGAGTGCTAGGTAATCATCATTCAACTCTCCTTGAGGACTTCCCACTTATTAGCTAATCTGTTCTAAAAAATGTAAAGCCCTAAAGCAAATCCTGAATGACCTCTTCCATTATTTAGCCCAAAGTGGAAAACTTGCTTTTCCCAAGGGGCAAGAGAAGAAGACATGTAATCGTATATGATTGTATGTGATCTGTGTAAATTTGTGAATAGATCTCTGAAGATTGAAACTGCTTAAGAATATGTGGAAGGTGTTACTCTCCCAGAGAAACATGACAACACCTAATTCTAATGGCCCATGCATGCATTGTAGATAGCTCTGCTATCTCTTGGTAAAGTCAATGGCTTTCTGCCTTTGAACGTGAAAGGAAAAAGATGTTGGTAAGATTCCTCTAAAGGAACAGGAATTACATGTTTGCTTGGGCTAAGTTATAGCAAAGTTCATTTTTACTCTGTAAAGAGTTGTCTTCATAAGTATCAGCTATTTACTTTAGTGTAAAGACAGTCCTCTTCATTAAAAAATCTAAGTGAACTTCTTCTATATGTTGACAAGTGACATAGTTGACTTAAAGGCATATTTAAAAAGCAAACTGGCATTTGGGTACCAATAAGTAATCAACCATACTTTTCCTAACACCAGCTTTAACTGACTCTTCTTTGAAAATGTGGCAGGAGGGGAGTGCTACATGAAATAGATTATGCAAACACCCAAGCACAATATTTAATTGACTTAAGAGGATGGGAAAGAGCACATGTAGGCACAGAATAGAACCCAGCACAGTAACTTAGTTTTTTATGATTGTTCATGCATATTTAACAATTTACATTTATTATTCTTTTCTCTCTTTATCCTTCTGTGGCAGTAGCTCTGGACATAATAGTTTAAATAATGTGATGTAATTGATCTTGTTTCAAGAGTCTAAGCTTTATGGAACCTTTATATATTTAAAGAAAGGCATAACACTCAAGCATGGGAAACATTAAATTTTGATTCCATGTATGAAAAATAACTGCCATGTAAATAGAGTTTATGATTCTAAAGAAACAAGGTATGTTTGCAGATTATATTTTGGGTTTTTAAAGAAATTCTAGAACTTCATGACTTTTGTGTCCTGGTGCACTATTTCCTGGTGCCCTCTTTAGGCCAGCATTCCTGAAATTTGTCAGTGTCACACTCTGAGTGGCTGGTACTCGTGCCCTTGAGCTTGAACCCTTTGTGGTTAATTAATATTTAAGATCAGTACTTGGAGCTAGACTGAAGGACGGTCACTTTCTTTAACCTTTGCTAAAACCAAAGTTGGTTAGTCCATCACCTTTTTAAACAGTGACTGCAATCATTCACTCTATCACATCCCTCACTCTGTCAAAACATGAGTGAAAATCAATTGTGGCATTTCTAGAAATATTCCACTCACTTCCATTTTGCTCCTTATGTGCTGATGTACAGACTCAATACTAATTTCCATCACGTGGAAACATTTTGAATGGACTTTTGTGGTATAGAACTAGCTATGTGACCTTGGACAAGTCACATTGCTTCTCATGACATCATTCCTCACATCCAAATCCAGAATCCTTGTCTGGATGATCTCTGAGAACTTTTGAGCTCCACAATTCCTCAACGACTATCCTCTCTATAGAGCAGTGATACACATTTGTGTCTGCTGGCATTGTGTTTTATAAGGTTTAAAAAGTTAATTTGTCCTACATATAAAATTTTGTGAAATTTTATTCTGAAATTATTGATTCATTGGTAGTCAGCAAATGTCATCAGTTCATCTTCAGAGAATGCCTTAATTCAACCAGAGACACTGGCCTATGTGTGGGAAATAAATAAGACATCGTTCTTGCTCTCAAAGAGGTTGGGGGTGGGGACGAGTGGTAGGGAGGTAATCATACAAAGGGCAGAGGAGAGGTGGCCAGAAAAGAGAAGGTCTCCAAGCAGAGGAAATGAAGGCAGCAAGCTGTTAAAGGTTGCTGATCTCAGGAAGGGCAGAGAGTTTGTTGTTACGAAAAATGACATTGATGTCACCCTTAGTAAATATTGATAGGGTACTCTTACACTTTAGCTGATGAAAAAGTAAGTGAATAAATAAACCAGGCTTCCAAATAAGGAAGGATTTAAGACTGAAAATTCCTACAGAACACTACAGTGATTTTTTTA
>PVKM010019111.1:0-24479 GCA_004027735.1 Carollia perspicillata | reverse complement strand
GTTCTTCTTTTGTATTTCATGTTGTGCCTGGGACAGCATACTCTTTTCAGTGCTCAGGGCTGCTACAGTGTGTCTGGTCCTGGTACGTGCACTTTCAGGTGAGCCTCAAAGCAGGGGCCGGTTGACCCCCAAATCTGCTTTGTTACATGCACAGTGGGGCAAGTGTGGGACCCCATGCATTTAGGGAAACGCAGCTGAGCAGAACGTGAGGGGCCAGCTGGTGAGGGCCGGGCTGTCTGTCTGGACAAGGAGAAGCGCGACGAAGGGAGGGGATGAGAGGAGAACGCTGTGTCCAAGCGAAAGTCCAGAGAATTCTTAGGTAGGGAAATTGCCGTCTGCGCCTCTGGCCGACGTGAAGGCCAGAGCCCACCTGCCTGCCCAGGTCTTCACTCGCTGCCCCGACCCGTGGGGCACGTCGGTGCTGACCAGGTCGAGTCTCCTCACACTCCAACCCGCACTTCCACTCCTCCCCCCAACCTGCCTCTCCAGTGCAACGGACGGAAGGGTTGATGTGAAGAAGGAGAGACTGAAACATGAGGGATTCGGCCCGAGACTCGATCCTGGTACGTCTTCACGTGAGAAACAAAGGAAGGGTCATTTCGTTTTCATTCTTCACCGTCTAACGGCATGTGGTTAGAGAGCATGTGCAAGGACGGATTTGCACGGAGAGCATTCTACATGCTTTTAGCAACCTGAAGTCACACTGAAATATTTACCATATGTTTCAGACCATAAGATGCACCTAGGTTTTAGAGGAGGAAAACAGGGGAAAAAATTTGAAGCAAAAAATGTGGTAAAATTAATAACATAAATAACATAATATCTCACCAATGTAAATGTAAACAGAACTCAACAGCAGCATTAACAAACATTATTCCTCCCAAATTTGCAGGGGGGCGGGGGAGTGCGTCTTATACTCCGAAAAATACGGTAATTATGGGACATCAAGCATGGTTGTATTTTAAAGAAGAAAGTTTGATACGAACTTGAATATGTTATGATTTCCTCAATTCACGTAAATGAGGAAAATGAGAAAAGTGCCCACACACATCCCAAATAGATGTTTGAGGCGGCGACAGCATCCCCCTTATTAGAGATGTGACTGTGTTTTTTAAATTTAATGCCTGGAGCGTCAAAGCCCCTCATGAGAGCCGGGCAGCCCCGTGGAGTCCCTCCCTCCTCGGGAGACAGGAAAGCGCCCTCCAAGGGTCACGCCGGCCTTTCCGCCTGTGAAAGCGAATGACTTAACCTCAAAATTATGGCTTTAAATATTTCTCCAGCTGCAAAGGGTCATCCATCTCGAGCACCGTTTTCATTCAGTGATGACGGCGAAGCTGAGGCCTGACTGCCGACCCTGAATCTGACTGGTGCAGACGCCCAGCGGACCGGCTTTCTGTGCTCAAGCACGCCGAGCAGGTGGGGACAGCCACCCCGTCCTCCTCTTGTGCTCCGTGTGTCTGGAATGACATCAGTGGTAGACAGGCAGGGGCTCACCCAGGGACTCGGTTCACAGGCTATGAAGTGCTCATCTGATGGGTGTTTTACATTGAGCGGATCTTCCAGGGAGTCTCTCTCCGCGCTCATTTACTTTTTAACAGTGGTTCGCTCCTCACCGAAGGATCCCTCGTGCAAAGACAAAACAACTTGGATGAACTCAGAGCTTCCACCTTCTCTCGCTGAAGCCAAATTTCTTTCCTCTGCATTGATTGTTTTTCTCTCCTGCCTTGAAGGTGGAGGCCCGGGCCGACTTGGGATCCATACCACAACCCCACTCGCTCAGTGTGGATATAGTCAGGAGGGCTGTGAGGTGCCAGCACACGGGGCATTTCAGCTGCGAGAGAAAAATTATTCACAGAAGGAAGCACGTGCAATGAGCCAGAAACCAAGGCGAGCTACGCCGGAGTGAGACGCGGTCGCAAAACCTAAGGTGCCTCGGAGAGAAACACAAGCGGACAAAGGCATGCTGTATAAACCGATCTGTCTTTCACCCCCACACAGAAACTATGGCTCTGAAATACAGAAATCTTGGGTCACTTAATAACCCACCTCCAAACAAGTCATTAACGTCCATCGTGCGGCGGGAGAAAATCAGCTCTGTAAAAACTGAGACGCTTGCCAATAGCAACTGCCAGATAAGGACCACTGAGGAGCTGGAGTCAGTGACTTCCGGCGTCTCTCCTAGGGCCTGACACCCTGACCTCCGCAGCCCACGAGAGGTTATCCAAACATCGCTACAATGTTGGGGTTAAGAACCTGCCGCCTGTTAGACGTACCGACGAATGACGAGTACGAGCAACAGAAAAGACCTCGTAGTGTTCCTCTCCGGTTGCTTCGTTTTCCCCACAACAACAGAAGGTTCTGAAGGACAGATGAATCGGCCCTAAAAGTGCATATAACTTGAATTTCTCTTCCTTTCAACTCTTAAATGCCATCTAGTACAGATAATCTCCTAAACATGTGGTGAAATCGCCTAAGAGACAATGTCACATTGAATCTGGCCCGACGAATCTCAGAGAGACATAAGGTATTTCCAAGACCTGTAACTTATCAGCTCGTTTTTCAAAGACTGCAGTCCTCACGCCAGTCATGAGGTATACACTGTTGTCATCAGAGAGACGGGGAATTTGTCAAAGTTGCTCACTGTGCGAGTGGTGGAGATGAGTTTCTCGGTCAAATCTTTTAAGTTCCAGTTAAGAGCCTTCCTTCGTAACCTGATTAAACATTCTCACTTAAAGTTTCCTGTTCTGTCTGATATAAGGGGGGACCCCCGAAAAACAGAATTATCTTCTGGAGGGCGGGCCTCTTGTAGCACAGGCTTCCCCTGCCAGGTGAGTGTTTTAGGAGCCCATCTGTAGCACTGCACCAGCTGGCGTTGTTGTGAGAGGCTGCGTTCGACTTCAGTGATTTTGTTTTGAAGACCCTTCCGATGCATTTGCCCATTTCATGATGGGTGATTTACAGGTGCACCTGCCCTCACCGTGCTGAGTGTTTAGCAGTTTTTGACTAAAAAACGGCATGACCCCTGTGCCCGTCCTCCGTATTCACCCCATCTCACCCCAAGCAAATTTTTTGTTTGTTTGTTTCCCTGGATGAAAAAACTCCTCAAAGGGAAACATTTTGCTGGCATGGAGGAAGTGAAACAAAAAAATGGCAGAAGCACTAAAAGGTATCAAAATTGATGAGTTCAAAAACTGTTCTGAGCAGTGGAAAAAAAACATCTCGATGGGTGTATTGCATCAGATGGAGAGTACTTGGAAAGCGAAGTTTAAACACGGAAGAATAAATACACAATTTTTAATAAATAAATTCCGGGGGGGTTTTGGGTCCCCTCCTCTTATCACCTCCTTTATCTCCACTCTTACGAGAATTTGTTTAGTAAAAACTAAAGCAGCAAGATGGTATATTTGTGTTAGATGAGACTCCAAGCTGCTGGCACAGAAAACCAAACTCAGCCGGCACTAGCAATAACAGATCTGGATGACATGCCCACTCTCCGGAGGACGCTGGAGCTGGAGACGTGCTGTGTACTGACGGGCTCCCATCAGCCACTCGCTTTGGCAAGGGGAACATGGATAGCTCAGCTTGCAATCTGGGCGCTCCTGAGACCTTGGGCACAAACAACCTCCCCCCACCACCGCCAGTTAAATAGCTCCTCCCCGAGGTGGATGGAGGGGAAATGGGAAAATATAAGCACAGGAAAATAAATCAAGAGTCGAGCAAATGAAATCCTTGCGTCCTGTCCCAGTAAAAGATCAACACACAAAGTAAACCTAAAGAAAGATCGTGGAAGAAATTATTTCAAAATTTAGCTGCACGAAAGAACATCCATTAATGTCTGTGGGTCAGTGACCACCTGGGTGTGGCTCGGCCGACTCAAGGTCTCCCGTCCAGGTGGCTGAGGAAGGCCCTTCTTCCCACTCACTCCTGGCTGTCGGTGGAGCTCGGCTCCTCCTGGGCTGGGCGGCTGCACTAAGGGCTCTGTTCCTTGGCATGTGGGCTGCTCCCTAGGGCATCTCACACAGGCAAGTGGCTTTCCTCAGAGCAAGCAGGCAAGAGAGCAGGAGATGGCCAAGGCAGTCTTTCCATGACCTCATCTCGGAAGTGAGGTCTGCCGCATTTTATTGCTGAGAGGTGAGTCAGGGAGGCCAGCCCACATTCAGGAGAGGAGAGTACCAGGGAGTGAACATCAGGCAGGACGTGGGGATTTTTTAAGGGCGGCCTTAGAACTGTCTACTATGATGCACGCATTTGCATGTGTGGGTGTGTTTGGGGGAGTGGGGTGGTCAGCGGTCACACAAGGGGTGGGACCGATAGAATACTGAGCTCTTATGGACTTCCTTGTTAGGAACATTGAACAGGTAACATGGTAGTATCAGCCTTAAAGGAAACAGATGGCATTCACAAATTGAGACTATCAGCCAGTTCAACAGAGGGGCTATTTACAAAGTGCGGGTAAGCGTAAGGAAATGCAAGGGGTAGCGGATTCCTGGGAGGGCTGCAGCAGCCTGGTGCATTGCTACCCCAAAGCCCAGAGGGGTTATCAGGGCCAGAAGAGAAGACCCCCCCAGACAGGAGCTCTGACTTTCCACCTGTGAAGCAGTCAGCCTCTGGCATCTCCACAGGGAAGGTGTCAGGAATAAGTGGGGCCGACTGGCTCTCCCCCAGGTGCCTGCAGGCACTACCCATTGGATGAACCCAACTAGAAGCCAGAGGGCAAGAGAGTCCCCTGACACTGTCAGTACAGCTCAGCCTCCAGGGCAGTAACTGGGGGGTGAACCTGGAGGGACAGTCAGAAGATGCCCAGCCCAGAAACAGAATGAGCGCCTAGGAGGGAAATCACATCACAATGGGCAGAGGAAGGAGCAGGCTTCCCCCGACAAGGTGTTGTTTAGAGCAAGCTACATGGGAGAGTTTGCTAACAGAAGGGTATTTAACACCAGAACAGGCTTTCACATAATTGTGTCTCTTGAAGACCCTTCAAAATGGGAAACACATACCCATCCCCACGAGACAATTTGGGCGGAATCGTCCTGATGAAAGGAGGGTGGGTAGCTAAGATGACTTTGAAGGGTCCTTGTAACTTGAGGATTCAGTGCTCCAGGAGGAACGGATGAAGAGCAGGGAACAGGATCTCTTGCAAAATATTCACAACTCTTTGAAATGGAAATGAGGCCACTCCAATTTAGGGATGGAGGAAAGCGAACCGAACGTCAGGGCGAGAGCCGAGGGAGGTGCGCTCTTCCCTGGAGGAGGCAGGCTCCGCTCAGGCTGTTCTCATCCTCACTTAGCACCTGCTGGCCTGGAATGGTGTCACCCAAGCAATCAGACGGGTGGAGGTGCCAAGAGCCTGACCTCTGGTGCCGGCTACACCCTCCCCCAACACCTCATGACGGCCTGTCCTGATATAGATGGACAGGGCACTGGTTTAAAATGACAGTCTCAAGTTCATGTGGGAAGAGAAAGCTACTTCAAAGCCGCAGCCAGGCAAGCTTCCTTTCTCTTGGAGTAGTGTCATCCCCCTTCTCCATGGCCCACCGGGGAGCCCATTTTGCCTTTCGGTCCCGCTGGCAGAAGACCGACGACGAGCTCTGTCGACACAGCATGTCCTTTGTCCTTCACAAAGCCATTCGCAATGACTTCTTCCAGAGCTATCTCTACCTGCTGGAAAAAATCCCCCTGGGTAAGTGAGTCAGAGCCTCTAGATAAGGAGGGGACAGGACTGAAGGGGCTGTGTGAGGTGTGGGACTTCTGGAAGAGCGGTGAGAACAAGGACACCTCTCATGCACGCACGCAAAGAACCCACGAGGGTGTCGGTGTGCTTAAATGTGTCAATGACATTCCTTGTGGAGGGTGCAAAGACCGAGTGCTGCCAGGCCACTCGGGCCTCTATTTTGGGACTTCCAGGCACCCTCAGGCATAGTAATTTGCTTTTCTGGGTGTTGGTTAACTGAGTATCAGGCTTATAGACACTCAATTCCATGTTTAAGAGAAAGTTGGGGACATTGGGTCACTCAGAGGTGAGAGTACGAACGCAGTAATCACATCCACTACGAGTTAAAAAGAGAGACTAGCTGGTAGTAATAGATCCCTGTGTCCTTGTGTGTGCACACACACGCGCGTGTGCGCATGCTTACACATACCACATGATCCTTTAACAGACGGTTTAAAGGGAGCAGATTTTTAGTCTGGTCTTTGGATATGGAGAAAAAAAGCTGGGGCAGCCGTGCGTCTCCCTTTCAGTTATTCCCTCTAGTTTTCAGGGAATTAGACAATAGGGCAATAAAAAGCTTATCTGGTTTGTCTGCACCACTTTCCTTAGTCTCTGTGAGCGTGGTCACTTTAGGGCACTCCTAACAGCACTGGAAAGGAAATAACTTCCAATTAGCGAGTGAAGTGTCCCTCTTTGATTTATGCTTCCCCCGCCCGGTGAGAGCAGAAACAGCGAGGAGCAGTCCCAGGCTGTTTTCTTAAGGTTGCCTGAAAGCCCCACTGTGCCCATGGTGTGGCCAGGGTTCCAGACGTGAAAGGCACTACGTAGCCTTGGAATGCCACTCAAGAAACTATATGCTAGCCCTCTGCCAAAGCCTCCTTTCATTAAAAAAAAATCGCCCTTTCTGAGGCGATTTTCACTTCCAGACATACAAATACTTTCCTCCCGTATTTCTGTATTTCTCATAGACCCTCACAGCCCCACGGTGGGATAGATGGGGTGTCATCAGTTGATTCCTCTGCTCCCCCAGCCCCTTCTTATTTTTTCAAACACGGAAGAGAAAATGCCGAGGTGACAAGATCTCGCCAAACACCCAAACCAGGGCTCCTTCAGGTGGGTCACGCTGCTGGTAAACGATTCTCTGAAAACACTGACTATGGCAGTGGACGAGGGGCAGGCGACGGCCACATTTTCAAAGTGATACCTGGAGAGAAGAGGAACTTGTCTCTGAAAGCGGCTGAGAATTAATTACAAAGTAAGCATAAGACAGCCTTTCCTGAAAACTATTCGGGACAAGTGGAGAGTAATTTACATTTGGCCTCAATCGTCTTTTCTCTACCCAGAATGGTAATTTTGATTTTATCTATAGTTTTGGTATATTTTTATCTATCTATGTCCTTTGTGAATGTGCTGGTGGTTTATCAATGATTTCCAGCCTTTCAGAAACAACTTTTACTATTAAAAGCAAGCCTTCAGGCAAAGTCTTCCGTGGAAGCCCAGAGTAAAACACAGGAAGAGTGAGGTTTCTCTGCTGTCCTGCTTTAGCCTCGTGGCCTCGCCAGTGACCCCGGGGCATTTCTGTGGCACCCCCAGGGCTCCACAAACACAGCGGGGAAAACCATGAACCGACTCTAAGCCAAAGACGACTCCGTTTACTTAGCTGGTTTTCCACAAACGGGTCCTGCTCATTTTCTCTTACCCTGTGACTCAGCCCAGACGGTGCTCCCTGAGACTAACGGCGCTAGCCCCATCCAAAGGATGCCTTTGACTTTAACCGCCGGGGGCTATTTTAATCAGCAGGGACCAGCCTACTCTGCAATAATAAATTAACCCTGAAATCTCAATGGCCGAACATATACAAGTTTATTTTTTTACTTTGCTACATCATTCCAACGGGCATTATAGGGGATGCAGGGGCTACGTTCCACGTAGGCATCCAGGGATTCAGGATGATAAAGGCTCCACCACCTAAAACATCACTAGTCACCACAGCAAGGGAACACGGGAGCTGAGGTCTGCCTACAAGCCCTTGAAACACTTTGCCCCAGAAAGACATAATTACACCTGTTTAAAGATGATTGCCCAGAACTAGTCCCACACCCCCAACAGCAAGGGTGCTGGGCTGTGGGAGGGGCACGTGCATATCTGGTTGCTAGTAAACGTCTATGCTGCAGGGGAAACCACGGCTCTTTAGAGACAGAGGCACCAGACATTCCCTGCCCCTTCTGGATCTATGCAGTTATACTCAGTGCAACAGGGCCTTACGGAGCTCCGAGTGTTCCCTGCACTGGGGACGATTCAAACATGAATAAGACAGTCTCTGTTCTTCAGGATTTTATAATCTGGTAATGGAGACAACTCTGCAAGTAACTTTTTGTTAATCCTCGAAAGCCTTAAATTGAGGGTGCAGGGAAGGCAGGCGCTCAGAATTTTTGCAGCTTTTTCCCTCTTCTCGTGGCCAAAGCTGAAGCACCTCTAAAGTAGCCCAGTCCATAAGCTCTGAATGGTGCAGACAGGAGGCAGCCCATACGTCTCGTCTGCCAGGGAGACTGTGCCCGGCGAGAAGGCTTCCCCAAACCCCTGGTTAACTTCCCCAGCCCTTGGTTTCTCTCCCGGGAGATTTTAACGTATATTCAGGGAACGCATTTACCTGTCATTCCCCCTGCGGGACTCTAGTTCCCATGAGAGGAGAGGCTCATCTATTTTGTCCTCCTCTATACCTGCGTACGTACCATTTACCACGGTTCCTGGCACATAGAAAGAACTCGATAAATGTCTGTTACACAAATTAAATGGGCCCCTACTACTAACGCACGGCAGGCCACCAAAGTCCTGAGTTCGAACTCTGACAATGGGGTTGATGGAGAAGTCACCTCTGGAAGCTACTGGAATCTCTGAGCATTGTTTTGCTCAGAACCGCAGGTCCGCCGGAAGGATCAAATGCGGCTCATTAGATGTGGGAGAGCAGTCCATGCTCAACACACGTCCATTTTTTTCCTTCCCTCCCTTGGAGCCAGGCCCCTCAAAGTCACCACGCGGCCTCCCTCTGACAGGCGGCACCAGAGGCCAGGAGCTGAATTCACTAGAGGGAGTTTCAGGCTGCAGCCCGATCTAAGCTTTTTCGTGTGGAAGTAAAACTCGGCCAGTGGAAGTGCTCCCGCCCTCGCTCTGCTGGGGTGTTTTAGACCTGCTTCCCCTGCTTTTGATGGTTTCAAGGCTCCACAGAAGTGAAAATAAAGCCCTTCTTTTAAAAGGTCGGGGGGCCTGTGCTGCGGAGCCTGCACAGAGAGCTCGTTGTTCGGGGTGATTAGGGGAACAGCGGCGGCTGACCAGACTCTTTGATTCCTTCTTTCCTTCCTTCCTCCGCCCGATGGCCTGCGATAGGCAGCCAGTCTCACGGCAGCACCCTCGGCAGCGACCGTCAGTCAGGGGGATGTTCATTGAAACAGCCCAGGCTCACATCTCCACTGGAAGACCTATCCACACTGTTTCAGAAAGAAACGGGAACAAGCCTATCACTGTTCTCAGCGTTTTGCATATGTGATCCCAGTTAATCCTTACGACCTCCTTTTCAGGTGCCGCTGCTCCTCCCCACCCCCACCTGGTGTCTGAGGAAGGGTGCGCAGGGGCGCAAAGTAACTTGCAGAGGGGCGCCTGGTGGGGGTCGGGGTCGGGGTTGGGGGGGCAGAGTCAGACTCCGGGCGCTCTACCCCCGAGTCTGTCTTTCGTAACCACACCATCAAGCCGCCACCCTGCAATGTAAAGGACAACGTGACTACTGGGGGCAGCGACACAAGTTGTGCCACATTGTTTGATGGGACAGGAACGTAAAACATAGTCTAGGAAGAGCACTGACTTTCTGCTGAGATCAGCAATGAGACAGGCCAGTGAGGAGGTTCACGTGACCTGAAGTTACACCAGCCCACGTTCAGTTAGAGGCCTGGAGCGAGTGACCGGTCCGCGGCTGGCTGTTGGTGAGCGGACGGGAAGGAGCGCGGAAGACAATCTGTGTAAGGCTCCGGTCTGTGCGCCGGTGCTCGCAGGGGCCCGTCTGCATGCAGCCCCCTCAGAGACGGTCTTGTAAGTTGCCCCTCAATAACTCTTCTGGCACTATCCACAGCCTGCTTCCGAATACGTGGAAGTCACCGCCTATTTACAGATTAAAAACCGAGCGAGAGTCTACCACTCTTGGACATTGTTAAAGGCTTAGTCTAACATCACTGTTAGAGTAACGGTCCCGTGAAATTTAACAGGAGGAACAAAGGCTTTGCGATTAAATAGGGATGGGTTAGGACAGGGCTACAACAGTTACTTCTATGGGATACTTTTGTAGCACCACTCCCCTTTGGCGGCATCACTGTGTGTAGCGTCAAAAGAGGTAGCATGTGAGACGATATAAAAGTGTCCACGGCACAATGCCTGGCATGTAGGTGGTACCCACCGACGGTTAGCACCCCCTTCACTTACCCCTTTTTAGAAGAATCAGTCACCGAGGAGGAAATTAAAAACAAGGGTCACCCACCTGCCATCACAATGCAAAACCGGAGTCGACAGAAAACATTTCCCATGAGAGACCTGGAACTTCCCACGGAAACCCAGCGGGCCGCCACTGGCATTCTGCAGACGATCTCATCCTCCACAGCTCCCGGCCCAGTTGGTACGGTTTCCAGTGGTTCCTCTGACCGCCACAGTGCAAACGCTGCCAGGCCGTTTTCTTTCTCTTCAACGAAATGGAGAAGCAGATAATCCCCCCCTTGATTTAGCAGACTTTCAGACGCAGTGTGAGACAGATGAGATGCGGGCTTGGATCGCAGGTCGACCGGGGTTGAAATCCCCACTGGGTCACCCCCTGGCTACCCAGTCTCGGGCAAGTTAGCTGATCTCTTAATGCCTTGTTCTCTTCTGCAGATACAGCATTTATAAGACAGGTTCAATTAGATATGCACGTTTGGCATTTGTAGCGCCTGTTTGATTAATTGCGGTCACTGATTTTTAATTACTTGGGTATGCCTGATGAGGACGATAGAGATTCCATGAACTGTCCGAGGTGGGAGTTCTGTGTGCTTCCGTCAGCTGTCTCCGACGGCCACTCACTGCTTTGCCAAAGCACCAGAAACACGAGATAATGGGCATTTACCCAGTGAACATCAATGTGTAGTGACTGACGTCGCTACAGGGGGTGGCCGAGAGAGGCACAGTGGAGCTGCCGAATCAAATGCGGACTCCTCCCACACATAGCCTGCCCAGGAAAAGTCTCCAGGACCCCTCCCTGACAGTGGCCTTTTACACTTTGATGGTAGGTCAGGTACAACACTCAGGAGGAAGCAGGGAGTCAGGAAGACACTCCGCCAGGGGGCAGGGGATGAGACCCGTGGCGGAGCTCGAGTAGACCCTGGCCGAAGGGGTGAATTTCCCCTCCCTTCCCACCTTTGTTCACGTCATTTGTGTTGAAGCCTGAAGAGAATTTAGGAAACACTGAACTAGCCCTCACTTGAAAAGGAAAAAGTGCTCTAAAACTTTGAGGGTAGGCGGTGTTATTTTAGAGACAAGAAATACCAGACACCTAAAGCACACAGGGACCACACGAAACCTACAGGGTTCTCAGGACAATCCTGACACCCCACAATGACAACTCTCTAGCATTCTGGCACACCGAGACCTTCGGAATTTCATCAGAAACATTGATAAAGTCCCACTTTCCACCTTCCCCTGTTGGGGAAAAATACATATGAAGGTTGTTGGGATTTTTTTTTTTAGATTCCACATATACGTAAGATCACACATTATTTATCTTTCTCTGGCTGACTTACCTCACTTAGCATAATACCCTCAAGGTCCATCACACTGTTGCAAATGGCAGGACTCCCTTCTTTTTAATGGCTAAATAATATTCCACTGTATCTAGATACTTTTTTTCCTTCCTTCTTTCCTTCTTTTCTTCCTTCCTTCCTCCATTTTAACCATTACTTCTTTAATGATGAAACTGGGAAATGCTCACCAGCAAAGCTTTTTTATGGAAGGCTTCACCTTTCATAAGGGCAGTTCCTACTTGGGCTTTTCATGGAAATAAAAGGCTCACTTGATCCAATGTTCTGTGCCAAATCATTTCAAACTCACCGTTTCAGCCTTGCCTGTTTACCCTCTGGAGATTCTGAGATCGATTTCCGGTTGGCAACCAGGTCTAACATCTGAAACAAAGCCTGAAACAGGTATATCCAACCATTAAAAAATAAAAAAGAAGATACTCGGCAATGATACACACACAGCTACTAACCACATTTTTCTTGGAGAACTCACGGATCTTTGTTCCCACTTGGGGCGAATGAACTTGGACTCTGCTTTCCTTTCTGGAACAAGTAAACCCTTGGGAGGCCTCTGGGAGTTCAGTTCACAAAGCAGGTCGAGAAGTACGCACCATAGAATGTCGAGAGCTAAGGTACCCAGTCTCTGTCTCGGGCTACCTACCCCAAGTTGCCGAGACATCGCAGTCCTGTGAGAAGAGCCACTAGACGCACTTCCGTGACGAGGAGGCTCGGGCGATGACTGATGACCTTCTCTGAGCCTGCTGTGCTACAGCAGCAGCTATCAGGAGGGGAGAAGCGGGGGGCTGGCCACGACGCCTCGTATATCTCTCTCGTGAAATGCTCCTGTCAATTAGGTGAAAATGAGAACTGAAGCCCATAACCATAAAAACGTGCCTATTGAGTCTGACCCCTGCTGAGGCTGGCGTTCATTTGCGGTCTCAACGTCGCTGGCACAGTGGTCTGCTCCCATTTCCAGGTTAAGGGTTTTAATGGACTCCACCGACGGGCTGACTTAAGCAGGTGATGATGCGTGTGGCGGTTGGGCTGCTCTGGGTGGATCAGGGAGGGCGCCGAGCCGCGGCCTGCCTGCGACCCAAGGCGGCGTTCCACTCTGGGAAGACGCCATGAACCGCGATTTTCCAGCCTGGTTTTCTGAGACACATGGAGGAATTTGGAACAGCCCTGTCACTGAGCTGGTGACACTTGGTTTTTGTCATCCCTGTTAAATTTATGAGCCTTTTTTGAGCCACCTGCTGTGCACGCAACGCTCTACCAAGTCCGAGGGGAGAAACGTTGGTGGGTCAGCACTTCCCAATGCTTTCGAACGTGAGGACTTGCCTTTCACTGCTCTGTTTTCTCAATCAATAGCTAACTTGCGTATGAAACGGCAGAAATCATCCATGCATTTATTAATACTTTAAAAAGATCTGCATCTTTAAAATAGCAGTCTATGTACAATAGGTAATACATGTGGGAAGCGTAGTCAATACTATTTTTAGCCTCCAGAAAATGACATGCGTGGGGACCGATCCTTATACTCCCTCAGCAAGTTGATGGTCGGTCGCTCAAGGGCCCGAACATTGGCTCCAATGGCTTGAAGCTGGAAACTACTGATGCAACCCCACAGATGGAACAAATGACAATAGAACCTTTCGATATAAGCGGTGTCTGTTGAATCTTTAACTTGTAGAATCAAAATTTGGGCCTTTGTAATTGTTGTTCCATTCAGCGCACGAGCACAGCCTCACGATCTTGGTGTTACCTGAGGAAAGATGTTCCTAGTTAAGGTTAAGTAGATTCTCTTTTCTCAAATTCCTGCCACTCAAACTCACGTCGTACTTTGGTTTGCTTCATGTCCCGATCGTAACACTTTTGCGCTGTTGCATATTTTGCTTGGGGCTTTCAACAGTCTTTCGTTTTTCGGGGTTGAGGTTGAACATATGTCTTCCGCAGGATGCCACTGTCTCCTCTCTTCATACCTGTTCTGTCTGTTGTCCAGAACTCAGTCCATTAAGCTTCTTGAAGTTATTCTTTCTGAAGCCTACGTTTTCTGTTGTAACATAAAGTGATTTCTTTCTAGATCTGATAAGTATCTGGGATTTGGGTATTTCTTTTCATTGGACTCCTGGCTTAATTTCATCTTTCGCCAAATATCTTCTCTTTATTTTAGCCTTCCTTGGGCTGAAATATAGCTTCCAGGAACTTCTGAGGAACAAATCCATAGCAGGTAAATATTCTTTCACATTTGACTGGGGATTCAATTTTAGCTTCAAAATAATTTTCCCACGGAATATTAATGACACTGCTCCATTATTTTCCAGTGTTTCTGATGAGGGATGTGTTACAAACCTGATTTTAGTCCCTTGACAATAGGGTTGCCAGATAAAATAAGACACCAGCTAAACTGGAATTTGAATTAATCAACTAATAAGTTTTCAGTACAAGTATGCCCCATGCAATGTATGATATTTTGAGCATGCTTATATTAATAAATTATTCATTGCTTATCTGAACTTAAAAACTCATTTTGTATCCTGTATTTTTATTTGTTAAATCTGGCAACCCTACTCTACGGTTGAACCACTATTTTTCCTCTAAGTGTCTTTAGAATCTTCTCATTGCTGTTTACGTTTTGAAATTTCCTAAGGATATGTAGAAATGTGGCTTTTACTTAATTACTGTTTTTAGTCCATGCTGCTCAGTATTGGTTGGATCTTACAATCTCAGCTCTAGGAAATTGTCTTATGTTATTTCTTTAATAATTTTCTTCCTTTCATTTTCTCTGTTTTCGAGAACCCTAATCACCTTGATGTCAGGCCTCCTGAATTAAGCTTTTATAGTTCTAATCTTTTAATTTCTGTTTTCTATATCTTCTTGTGTGTTTATGTCCTGATAAATGTACTCAGTATTATATTCCTAAGTTTCTGGTAATCAAAACTTTAATTTCTAAGAAGTCTTTGTTATTCTTTGAATGATCATTTTCTTGGCATCTTGTCTTTGATTTATGGATGTACCAGCTCTCATATCTCTCCTAGGATATGTGAGTTTTGTGTTTAGTTCTGGTTTAAATTCACATCCATTTCCGGGGTAATTGCTATTTCCTTTGGGCTCAGTTCTGTGCTTTCTTTCAGGTTGCCAGGTCACCCCCATGTTTTTGGAAATCATTGTTTCTTCACAGTTAGGAGTAAAGGTTGGGGTCTGTGATTCTGGGTAATGGAGACAGTTTCTCTATTTTTTTAAAATAGAAGAGACATATTCACATCCCCCACCTCCAGGATCATAGCTGTAATGCCTGTTGCTTTTGGGAGGGGGCATTTTTCCCCTCACTGGTTGGTGTGCAGACAGATTTTTTTATTGACTCTTACTCCCTTTTGCAGCTGGGCTGGGCTGCAAGTTCAATGGCATTGTTCCATGTGCCCTCCGTCTTCTGGGAATTTGTTAAAATCCTGAGTCCATCAGTGGTCTCCTCTCATTTTCTTCACTGTTATGGGTGCAGCTTATTAAAGCAATTCTTGGGGAGTGTTGGGAAGGAGGTGAGACAAATGCATGTATTCAGCCTACGGTCTTGAACCAGAAGTTCCTCTCTTTCATTCAGTTTCTACCCTTTCCTCCTGAATGTGCTCTAATGAAAATGTTTTATGTCTTCAAGGATGCATTTTGATTTATACAACACACTTAAATATTTATCCTTCAGAAGTTGGAACACCCATTTTTCTAAAAAAAAAGTCTCAAAATAATATATCATATGGTTTCAGAACTAATGAGATGACGTAGTATATCATAGTGTAACGTACCTAGTCCACTACCTGGAACAAAATAGTTGCCCAACAAATATAATATCGCCTTTTATTTTCAAAAGATAGAGCTTAAGTACACTTTCTATAATACTGGTACTAATAAGTATTTGGTTATGAGTTGCTTGAAGAAGAGATGAAAATTGCTACCCGTAATCTACCTTGTGATTAGAAGTGAGGATTAATGATTAGATTCTCATAACACGTTTGGAGCTCCAAGATAAAGCTCACTGTAAAACTTGTGACGTTGTATATTCTACTATAGCAAACACTACTAAGCTTCTTTAGTACAGTGATAAGCTATAGTTGTAGTAAACCACAGAGTATAAAATTGAGAAAAACGTCACACGATTACGATTTATACCTAGATAGCAGAAGTTCAGAGAGGTTAAGAAATTTCCCCAAGGCTACCCAGCAAGTAAGTCATTGAGCCAAACGCAGATGCAGGCCTTCTGACATCAGACCGGTATTGGCCCCTTCAGGGCACAAAAGTGCAGGCTTCTAGGAGGAAATCAACGTGTGGTGAGATTGAATTTGTTCCGTCATGTAAATACTGATACTATTAATACGACTTCATTTGCAGTGAAACTGTACGCGTTAACAAGTCAAGTCATCAATGGTGAGATGCAGTTCTACGCCAGAGCTAAACTTTTCTACCGAGAGGTTCCAGCTACAGAAGAGGGGATGATGGGAAATTTCATTGAACTGTCCAACCCAGACATCCGGGCCTCTCAGGAATTTCTTAGGAAATTTGTTGGGGTGAGTTATCCAGCTGCGGCTTGATGGAGAGGCAACGTTCTTGCCAACAGTGAGCCCACGTGCCTCTGTGTGGTTCGGCTGTATGGAAGCCAGGGGGCAGAGCCAAGAGGGTAGCCTGAAAAGCCCGCTTGAAGGTGTGCAGAAACCCTGCTCGGCCTTTCACCCTCCTGAGCGCCATCTAATCGCTCCCGCTTCAGGGCAAGGTGAACCAGCGGTGCTGAGAATACAGTCTGGAGGTTGAGAAGACGTCCATTTTACAGTCTCTAGTAAAGGGTTGACCAGCAGATAATTGATGGGAGACCATGACATTTAGGACCTTGGGGTGATTTAGTGATTCTCTCCAATAAAAGTTTGATGTGGTGAGGGAATGCATGCTTACGTTTGGTTTAAAAATGGTAAGCACGGTAGACTCCCTTAATAGTATTCTGTACATAGTTCCAGACCATGTCTTGAAAGAATGTCATCCCTCTGTAGTCCAGTGTTGGGTGAAACTCCATTTCCTTACTCCATGTGGAGACAGTAGAGAGCAGGGGCCAAAATCTTGAGCTCTAGAATCACAGGTTTTTTTTTTTTTTTACTTACTATATAAGCAACCTCGGATTTGTTACTTAAACACCCTGAGCCTCGGTCTTCTTACCTCCAACTAGAACAAAACCATGGAACCCGCCTCAATGGATACGTGATGATCAAATGAGATCGTATGTGCCAACTGCTTGCCTTAGTGCACATAATTGTTGCCCAATAGGTCTAATTCATTGCTACTAATGGTAGTATCTTACGTAAAACATATTCATTGTATTTTAAGGAGCTTCGCTTTGTTGTTAGAACAATAAAGCTGCCGTTAGTCCTACTGATGACGTAAAGTCCTAATCGGCAAACAGGTTTTGTTTCCATTCATTATGACGTTGTTTGTTTGAAATTTGGAGCTGACTTTATTCTGATAAAGGAAACATTGTATATATTACAAATACTTGGGGTTAGGCTGTCAGCCTCCTCAGAAGCATAACAGTAAGAATATCAGTAGCGTTGAGGAGAGGCTCACTTTACAGCCAATCTCCCTGGAGCACTGAGCGGCTGCGTAGAGAAGACAGGGTCAGGAGGGAGTGACCGCCGGGACCAAAGTGTCTGGACATCAGCTGCAGCTGTAGGGACTGTGGAGCTGGGGTTGATGGCCAAGGCTGTTTATAGGTCAGCTTAACTGGAGTATTTCTAGATCTGTCACTGACTGATTCCACTGGGTGCTTTTTCTGAGACGGGCAATCGCTTTGCCAAGCCCTTTAGAACTATCTTTGATTTACTCTTTACCATTCCAGGAGGTAAGTCCTAGCATTATCCTCTTTTTCCCAGTTGTGGAAACTGAGGCTTGGGGAGGTTAAGTAAGTCATCAAGGTTACACAGCTGGGAAGAGACAGAGCTGGAACATAAGCCCAGACAGGTCTGTCTGACACCAAACTCCCTGCTCTTAACCATGACATAATTTTTTCCATTTGCCTCATGAAGCAAAAAAAAAAAAAAAAAAAAAAAAATCCCTGCTTTTTCATTTTGTTTTAAGTGGACCACAGACCTCGACTCTCCTCCAGCCTGGCGGAGAGCAATGCCTCCTGCTCGCCTGGTGGCGAGGCTGACTTTGATCCCACTGCATTTCAGAGGCTTAGTTAGTAATCCAGCTGTCTTGTCACTCCGTGTGGAATGCCAAGCTGACCACAGGGATGCTGGTCAGGTGGAGCCCGTCTACACGCCCACGGGCCTGGGAAAGGAAACGGCCTTGTGCTCGCATGTTTATGTTGGAAAGCGTGGGCTGCTCTTTTCAAACAAATAGGATGAATCCTTCTTAGTAGATAGAACTCATTGTGACGCTGAGACCTCTAAGGACAAACATGGTCTTTTCGAAAGAGTGACAGTTCAGAACTCTGACCTTAATAATCGGCTAGGTGAGCATCCAGGTCAAGATTCAAGGGGGAAGAGAATGTGAGAATCATGCTTTATCCTCACATCAACCGGGAAAAGGTGGATGGTTTGATTTAAAGTTTGGCTCCAACACTTAGTGACATGGGATGGTGGGAGACGGTGTTTAACCTTGTTACAAATAGGTTTACTTTAGCAAATAAAGGGCATTACGATGACGATGTCCATGGCACAGCTGGTAACTTCCCTCTGTTCTAGCTTCCTGATGGGGAGGGGTAGTGATCTGTAAAAACTCAGCAGTATTCGATGGCATTCCTCTGTCTGCTGTTTCTCCGAGATTGCACAACTAGGAACTTTGGGTCTAGCTTGTTATACGTACTTCATGGTTTTTGTATGGTAGCCTTTAACACTTCCATTTTAGTTTTACACTCCACTGGGTGAACTTGAAAGAATGTTCTCCAAAACAAAATAAATGGCAGAATCGAAACTAAAATGAAATTCCTAAGAGTATTTTAATGGGCACAATCAACGGAGATGAAAATAACAGAACCTCTTGCTTTGAAGTCACTCCGTGTGCGTAGTTCTGGTGCGTGCGTAGTTCTGGTGCGTGTGTAGCAGGGCCTCAGATCCCGATGCAATCGCAGCTGCGGACAGCCACGGCCTCCAAGAGGCCGTGCTGCAGTCCCTGAGACCAGCCTTGAAATACCCCTCCCAGGGGAGCTGTGTGAAGATGAGAGACCGAGAGAGACATAGCGCCAGCATCGGGAGGCAGTTCCAAGCAGGGAATGAAGCGAACCAGGTGGTAGCGGCGAGAGGCTAGGGGTACACAGGGTCTGAGTGAAAGGCGTCTTCTTCCATTTGTAAATAACCATTGTTTCGAGAATCAGTGTAGTCAAATATCACACGTCTGGACTGGTGAAAAGTACAAATCCGAGTAAGGGAATTTTTCCAGGGAGTGCTGTTTCCAACACCTCACTTCTCTGGGCCTCGGTTTCTTTGCCCAAATAAGGAGGAGCATTAGACGAGAGTGGTTAAAAAACCCCAGGGTTGCGCAGGGACCCTTCGAGGGCTTAGCAGGAGAACAACAGGAAGGCTGAGTATGGGAGGCCCTTCCTCACGTCAACCAGAGAAGCTTCAGACGTGTCTGCCCGCTGGGAAGAAGGAGTCCAGCTGCTAGAGGCTTCTTGAAAGCTGCTGGCAGATTGTTCCCAGGCCTCTCTGCCTCGCTGGTCCATAGTTCTGCATGCAAGACCGCTCGCTGCCATAATGTGAGCCACATGATCCGTAGAGCCTGCAGGGCTGGTCACGGTAAGAAAAATTTGTAATGATGAGCTCTAATTGACCACACACATTTCTTCCAGTCCTTTTCAGTAGTTCACAATAACGCCCCTGTTCTGCCCCGATCCTGTTTATGTTATGAATTTACTTGGAAGACGCTTCTTTTACGGCCTGCCCAACATAAGCCTTGGGCCTAGGCCTCTTTTCTGAATTAGTTTAGTTGAAGTTAGAATATCCAAATCAGGGAGGCGGTACAACACAAGTAGGGATGACCAACAAATGGCCCATGTATTACCATGTCCCATTCCCACACTCAAGGCAGACATCACTAATCAATCCACCTCTTTCCTGTTGAGATTGAATGAAGCCTTAGAATTCCTTGCAACACAGCAAGAGACAGACACCCCCTAGGAAACCCGAGTTGGTACTGGAGGTGACAACTCTCAGAATGAACTGGCTGGCCTTTGAGTCACACAGTTCCCTGTTCAGACTTAAGTTCTGCCATTAACTGTGTGGCATTAGAAATCAAAGTTTCCTCACCTCCATATTGGGGAATAACCATCGTCCTGTGGAACTGTTTTGACTATTGTAGTTATTGTAGATGCAAAAAGCCTGCTATATATAAGCACTCAATAAATCATGGATATTACCATCCCATTTGTAAAGAAGCTACAATTGCTTCACCTTTGCTTCCCCGTTGCACTTTTCTTGCTATGAGGAAGTCCTCCTGGGTGGACTGCAAAGCACATTTCTGAACATTCCTTCTCAAATTTTACCTTTTGATTCTTAGCCAAGTGTTTTTAGTTTCTGAGAAATCGAGAGTAGGCTTTTTCCTTAAGATCTTTATTGGCAACTTCAAATATCTTGTTACTAAAATTTCTAGGACAAAACCTATTCAACGGCCATCCCAATTATAACCAAATCAATCAGACCAGTGGAATCTTTGAGATATGGATAGGTTTGTATAGATATCTCAGAGATTCAGCTGGTCATGTGTATGTACATATTTGTATATATTACTTTTTTAAAAAACAGACTTGATTTATTTATTTTAGACAGAGGAGAAGGGAGGCAGAAAGAAAGGGAGAGAAACATCAGTGTGTGGTTGCCTCTCGCACACCTCCTACTGGGGACATGACCTGGCCCTGTAACCAAGGCATGGGCCCTGGCTGGGACTCGAACCAGCGACCCTTTGGTTCTCAGGATGGTGCTTGGTCCACTGAGCCACACCAGCCAGGGCTGTATATATTACTTTATAGAAGCAAATTGCAGAAAGTTTATATTAGTTGATTTCCCCTTCTTTCACCATCTATCCATCCTTCACCCTCAGTAAACGTAATGTATAGACATACTTTAAAAATTTGGAGGCTTTTGTGCCCAGTGGATCATGCTGTTTCTGATACAAAAGCAGAAAATGCTTTCTAGCATGAAAAGATGCAGGAGATTTTGCTGCAACCGCCTTTCACCCACCTGACCGTGCCGTGCGCCATCAGGGCCGGGGCTGCAGGAGAGCCCTGACCCGAGAACGAGACGGCTAGCGTTCCCTCGGCGCAGGCCCCCAGCATCACCCTCCATACTGGGAGAGCAGGTGATTTAGAGAACCCCAAGGTCAATTTTGAAAAAGCTAAAATGTCAAGTGAGTGGAAATGTGTTCGTGGAGGAATTTAAAAAGCATGTCTGAAACTCTGAAAGGCTGTGACTGCTCTGTTTAAAATAAAGTAACAAGCTGCAGTAGCTGGGGGTTTGACCCAAAATGACAGTTCACAAAGTACTGTTTTCACAGGGCTTTCAATGACCTATTTCTTAAGAGGAAATTGCCAAGTTTTTTAAACCTAAACCATGATTTTCTAAAGTCCTATTTTGAAATTCTTTTAAAGACCTATGCTTGGATAATGTGAAGAAAGCGAACTCTGGACATGTCTGTGTACTTTCTGAAAAGGTACCTGAATGTTCTGTGACCTGGTTGTGGTAGTTTGTGCCTACATGCACTTGTCCTGACTCAGTGAATAATACCCTTGACATAGTGCATCTTTCTACATGAAACTGGCCTAAAGAAAGTTGACTTGGAGAGGCCGCTGGCGGGTGCACGACTCAGAGTGGGTGTCTGTGCCTTTGCGTAGGGGCCCGGGAGAGCTGGGACGGACTGCGCCCTGGACTGCGGCTCTGGGATAGGCAGGGTCAGCAAGCACGTCTTGTTGCCGGTTTTCAGCAGTGTGGAGCTGGTGGACATGATGGAATCTTTCCTCCTCGAAGCCCAGAACTACCTGCAGGTTGACGGGGACAAGGTGGAAAACTACCACTGCTACGGCCTGCAGGAATTCACGCCCCTGCCGGGGAGATACGACGTCATCTGGGTTCAGTGGGTCTCTGGTTAGTCCTGCATGGCCTCCTCCCTCCCCACAAAAAAAGGCAACATTTGAGGTCTGGAGGACAGGGAGCAAGGTTGCAGCTGTAGCTGCGCCTAGAGCGGTTAGCTGGCCTTGGGTGTCGCAGGGACTGCTCAAGAGCTCTGGTCCTTCTGATCTCGCCCCTAGCAGCCATCGGAGAGCTCGACAATTCCCATCTGTAGGGAGGGAGTGTCTTGGGACCACCCTAAATCTTACAAGAAACCTAAATACTTGAAAAACTTTAAAAAGTAGGGCCAAAAAAGTTTATTCCCATTCATTGACAAAACCAGACTTTCTTAGATTCAACTCCTTAGGAAATGAGACAACAGTGAATTAGACTTTATTCTCTGCGTAAGTCAGAGACACAGATGAGTGACAGAGCTGGGTTGGAGAGGACCCATGGGACGGGCGATAGTTCAGCTCATGCTCATGAGGTGGAGAGACCAGCTAGTACAATATCTACTTCATAAGCAGAGCCCCTCCAAGAGGATAACTGTCCTCTTATCTCAATTCTCAAAGCCTCTTGCAGCAAAAACAGTCCAGGCTATTAGAGAATGCGTGAATGGGGCGGAATGGTCTCCCGGTTCCTTCCTGCTCCCCTTCTTCCCCACCCACCACTTCCTCCTGTCTCCCCACCCACTTGGCCTCCTCTGCAGGGTACCTGACCGATAAAGACCTCCTTGCCTTTCTCTCCCGGTGCCGAGAGGGCCTGAAAGAGCACGGCGTCATCGTACTGAAGGACAACGTGGCTCGGGAGGGCTGCGTGCTGGACGTCTCGGACAGCAGCGTGACCCGGGACATGCACATCCTCCGAAGCCTCATTCGGGAGAGCGGGCTGGTGGTGCTGGGCCAGCAGCAGCAGGACGGGTTTCCAGAGCAGTGCGTGCCCGTGTGGATGTTCGCACTGCGCGGCTGACCGGCGGCAGGAGCGAGGGCCACGACGCACAGCGGTGCTCTGGGACGCGGGGGCTCCCCGCCGGGGGTGCGCCGTCATCCCCGGAGGGATGGCGAGAAGGGACGCGATGCGTGTCTGGAAATGACTGGTGATGTCGTGTGTACAATCTCTACTACTTAAAGAAGTTCATGCGAACGCTCTGGGTTTTCCGAAAGATAAATGAGGCGGAACATGAGGGAAAGTGCCTGCCGTCTACCTGAACCGCACACGCGCGCACAGGAACGGGACGGGGAGCGGTGCTCACGGGTCCACACGGCCTCAGCCCCTGAAGACTCGCACTGGAGAGGACAGAGTGAGGTCCGACCCCCTTTCTCGGCCCTTGTCCAGGTGCCATGCACGTCCTTCCTCTCTGGGACTGCCCCTTCTGTAAACCCCACCCCCACCCCAGTTTAGAAGATACCAGTCCAAATGCTCTTATGAAAACGAGCCCAGTACTTAATTTTGTCTCTAGTCTTTCTCTTGACAGAGAAAGCATATGGTTTCCCTTTCTGTTTTGGGTCGGTTCACCACCCAGTGATGTCATGTGCATGTAATCTGCTGACCGAAGGCTGCATTTCCATGATGGGGAAGGGACTCCTTTCAGGAGACAGTGTTGTTCCCTTGAACTTGCAGCTGTGGACACACAAGTAAGTGTCACTGATCATGTAGTCCCAGCCACAGGCTCCCAGGGCTGCTTGCTTCCTAGCAGTGCTCCTGGTTCCCGGATTGATATGAATGCACATGGGAAAGAAAAGGGAAATGGTAAACTCGAAGCATGAACTAACTGGATTAATTTAAGGCACTGGTTAGTTAAAAGTGATCAAAAATCTTTCTTGGCTGTAAACTGCAACCAAGCGTGATTTAATGTATTGTCTTTAGAACACTCCACTATCTTTGTGCTGAAGCGTACACTTGTAGTCCGATCTGTACATGTGTTTGCTCTTCCGATGTATCATGAGTCTTCTGTGGAATACAAATAATCAGTTTACATAAAGAATGTCTATTGCATGGATGTGTGATCGCCATAAAAATCCCATCGGCATGGCATCGCTCTGACTCAGGAGGAAAATGAGCGCTATAGAACATTTGCTACTTGGTTACAGCGTTGCCTCGGCAGTTTCATGTTTGTCCTGGACAACTGTGCCACTTACTCCGCCCCTGGCACCTACCGCCTGCACGCACCACACTCTAGGGTAACAGAATGCGAGGTAGAACCTTCAGTGAACAAGCGAGAGCAGAACTAAGTCAAATGGTGAACCACACCAAACGGACTGAGCGTGGCCAACAGGGCGTGCTAGTTTTAATCCGCTGTGCATCAGAGCAACTTAGACAAATCTTTTCAGGCCCATCCAGGAATTTTCTTTTTCTTTATAACAGTGCCCTCAATTCTCTTACCTCTGGACTTTCTGCTTTGCCAATACTCAGATACTGACTGACACAATTATCAATTTCCTCCTTCTGGGCTCCTGAGCTTATGGAAGAGGTAAGCTAATTGTCCTGCGGATATGGATATATGACCTTCGACTTGGTCGAGTCTTTGAGGTTGACCCGCAGTCCCTTTTCTCATCCTAAGTCAAGTCACTTTCATTCTCCTTAGGCATGTTCCATATTTTTATTGCTCCTCCCAATTTCCCAACTCTATGTCTATCCTTAACTTAATTGAGTAAGTAGACGTTGGAGAATAAATGGTATCAACATCTTCTGCTCTTTATACTTTTTTCTTCTTTTACAAAAAAATTTTTATTGTTGTTCAATTACAGTTGTCTCCATTTTTCCCCACTGCCCTCCCCTGCTCTGCCCCGTCTCCCACAATCAACCCCTCCCCCCATTGTCCTTGTCCATCAGTCCTTTATACACACTCTTTGTACTCTCAGTTGCAAGATAAGGGAAAGAGTGACCTGAGAGGAG
>PVKM010019110.1:7986-24588 GCA_004027735.1 Carollia perspicillata | reverse complement strand
TGGGGGATTCTATTTTTTTATAGGGGCAGAAGCCCCTCCTGCTAGACTTTGGCGGGCTTTTCCTGCGCAGGTACAAGGAGTTGGATTTCAAAGCTACTGCACATGTGTGGTTTCCCATGACTTTCTTGATTGGCTACTGGAGAAGGGAGTCCCACAGTGTTATTTCATTATAATGATATTATAATGAATCAGGGGTAGCGTGCAGGCGCATTCTATGATTCAGAGTTATCCCAGTAAACAGGAACAACTCATCTTAGGGGGTCTTTGTCATGTATAGATGTTTTCTACCCCAGCCCTGCGGGGCCTCTGGAGCTCCCTTCCTGACTACCTCCTGCCTCAATATGGTATTTGTCTTTCATTGACTGGCTTATTTCACTTAGCCTAATAGTCTACAGTTCCATCCATGGTGTTGTAAAAGGTATGAATTCCTTCTTTTTCACTGCTGCATTGTATTCCATTGTGTAAATGTACCACAGCTTGTTTATCCATTCATCTACTGATGAGCACTTAGGCTGTTTCCAAATCTTGGCTGTTGTAAATAGTGCTGCTATAAGGGTGCATATATTCTTTTCAACTGGTGTTGTGAGATTCTTAGGATACATTCACAGAAGTGGAATTGCTGGGTTAAAGGTATTTTTAATTTTTTGAGGAAACCCCATACTGTTTTCTAGAGTGATTGTACCAGTCTGCATCCCCACCAACATTGCATTAGGGTTCCCTTTTCTCTACATTCTTGCCAGCACTTCTTGTTTGTTAATTTATTAATAATAGCCATTTTGGAAGGGGAGAAGATGGCAGCTTAGTAGGAGGGAGCAGATTCCACTTCCTCCTGCACACGGGAGAGAAACCAGGCCGATCTACAGAGGAGCAGAGCAGACAGCCAACAGTACCACAACATATATGAAGATAGGAGATCAAAAATTGTAGTGGACATTGAAAAACCAGACAGTAAGGAGACTACTTTGGGACAATGGAGGCCTAGAGGTTGGCACAGGGAACAGGGAGGCTGCAGCCCTGGCTGGCCGCCTGTCAGTCCCACCACTGCAAGCTGGGTTGGTGCTCCCTCCCTGGCTGGACAGTGTTCAAGAAGCACTGAGGGGAGCCTGGATGCTTGAAATTTTGGAGAGCAATTTCAAGGACTGAGCTGCAAACACACGGGGGCTGTGGGCATCCACACAGAGGCTGTGGGCACCCACACAGAGACCTGGGGAGAGTGTGCACCCGAGTGGTGTGACCAGAGGCGGCCCTGCTGGGCGCGCCTGCAGCCCGGAGGAGAGAGAGATTTGTAGGGCACCCGGAGACCATGCCAGAGAGAGAGGGAGTGCACCCTGGGTGACTAGGAGGGTGCACCGCTGGTGACTCAGAGCCTGCACCTGGTAATCCAGAGCGGGCACCCGCACAGCGAGAGACGGTTTGAGAGGGTGCTGATAAATGCAGAGCAATCGCAAGTGCGCTCCGAGAAAACCTGAGAGGCCGCGATAAACCCCGGTGGCCAGAGAACACAAAGGCTCAGATAAACCCAGAGCCAGGGATACCATTGCCGGAGACTAGAGGATGGCGCCCATAGATGCAGTGCAGTTGAGCGCGTGCGTGAGAGTCTTTGAGAGGGCTTGGTGAACCCGGGTGACTGGAGAACACAGACTGCCTGAAACCAGAAGACCGCTCTGAAAAACTCAGAGGGGGCGTGGAGACCGGGAGACCCGGGGTCACAGAGAGCACATCTATAAACCTGCCCCTCAGTCTGCTGCAGCCAGCAAGAACAGAAAAACCAGTCTGACCAGTTTGAAACCTGCAATAGGGTTTCTTTTTTATTTTTTTAATTTCTATTTTTATTGTTATTCTTTTTTCTGTTTTTGCTTATTTTTCTTTTTTCTTTGTTTTCCCTGGTGTGTAAGTGTGTGTGTGTGTTTGATTTTTCCAAAGAAATTTTTTATATTTTAATTTTTATTTTTTATGTCTTAATGCTTTTTGCCTCTCTTTCCTTCTTTCTTGTTTTAACCCTTCTTGTTTTCTTTCCAATTTTATCTCTTCTACCTTCCTTAGTCTGCTTTTTTTTTTAATACACACAAATGAGACAAAGAAAACCAGAACTGTGAAAAGACCAGAGTTGGTCCCAAAGAGGGGGCATCCTAACAGTTGAGACAGACACATTTCACTTTGCTATTACAAGGAACCTGCAAGATGCTGCATATCTGCATCATTATTTCTACCTTAGTCTTACACTTTTATTTGAATAATATTTTGGTATTCCTCTTCCTTCTGTTTAGTCTTCTTTGTTTGGCTGGGCATATTGTATCGATTGACAGGTTTCCCCTGTTCTCTTAGTCATAGTGTATTGTTAATTTACTGTCTTTCACTTCACCTGTGTTCCATTAGCACACTACTGAAGGTCTGACACTCCTTATTCTTGGTATCTAGATTCCATAGATTCTGTCATATGATTGTTGCTCTGATATTATTGCAAATAATAGCTGTTCCATACTATTGTAAATACTACACAATACCCCTCCAAGTTCCTAGCCCACTTCATGGTTTCCTGAACTCTATTACTGTAGCAGTTAACTCTATTCTCTCACACACTACACCTATTTACTATCCTTTATTCTCACCTTACCTCAGAATCTGACATCTCACAACCTCACTGCTGTCTAGATCTAACTCACAACCCTTCCCTCCCCAACAAGAGACTTATCTACATTCCACCATTTCTAAAAAGTGACTTGTTAGGTAATATATAACGGTTAACACTCAAAGGATTTCCTATCTCTTCTTTACCGGCTGCTACTGTAAATAACATAGAATACTCTCTTGCTGTCTTAAACCATTTTGCCTTACCCCTCCAACAGATCACAAAGAAGAATAGGCAGAAGCAGTGAACACTAGGATACCCAAGGAGAGTGTACCACTGAACCTCACAGGTACTCTATTACAGAAGCTCACGCCATAAACCCAGAGAGCCAGAACAAATCAATTTGAGAAGTTGAGGTTAATAAGAAGAGTCTCACAAACAATGGGGAGACAAAGAAACAATCCCCAAATGAAAGGGAAGGAGGAAACCCCAGAAAAAATGCTAAACGAAATAGAGGCAACTCAACTATCAGATGCTGAGTACAAAGCAGTGGTCACCAGGAAGCTCCATGAGCTCACAACCAACTACCAGAAACTACAAGGAGGCTACAATGAACTTGCTGCAAACTATATCAATATAAAAAAGGAGATAGAAAATATCAACAAGGGCCAAGAGGAAATGAAGAATACAATATCTGAACTAAAGAACACAGTAGCAGGAATCAAAAGCGGGATAGATGAAGCAGAAGACTGGATCAGTGAGCTAGAGGACAAAACAGAAAAAAAACACCCAGAAAGAGCAGGAAAAGGAAAAGAGGCTCAGAAAAAATGAAGGGGGATTAAGAGAAATACAAGACAATATGAAACGTAGTAGTATCTGAATAATAGAGATACCCAAAGGAGAAGAAGAAAAAGGGATAGAAAACCTATTTGAAAAAGTAATGATGGAAAACTTCCCTAATCTGATGAGAGAAAAAGTCACACAAATCCAAGAAACACAGAGAGTCCCAATCAAGAGGAACCTAAAGAGGCCTACTCCAAGATACATCATAATAAAAATGGCAAAATTCCAAGACAAAGAGAGAATCTTAAAGGCAGCAAGGGAGAAGTAGGAAATAACATACAAGGGAGCCCCAATAAGGTTAGCAACTGACTTCTCAATGGAAACGCTTCAAGCCAGAAGAGAATGACAAGAAATATTCCAAGTAATGAGAACCAGAGGCCTGCAACCTAGGCTGCTTTACCCAGCAAGGCTCTCAATCAAGATGGAAGGCCAAATAAGGAGATTTCCAGACAAAAGAAGTCTAAAAGAATACACCTTCACCAAACCAGCTCTGCAAGACATGCTAAAGGGACTGCTCTAAGGAAAGGAAGGAAAAGAGAGACAGAGACAGGAACACAAGTACGAAGATGACAATGAATAAGAACCTGTCGATAATAACCTTAAACATGAATCTATTAAACGCTCCAATTAAAAGACATAGAATAGCTAAATGGATAAGAAAGCATGACCCACACATATGCTGCCTACAAGAGACCCACCTTAGGACAAAAGACCCACACAGATTGAAAGTAAAGGGCTAGAAACAAATATTTCAAGCAAATGGACAGGAAAAAAAAGCTGGGGTAGCAATACTCATATCAGACTAAACAGACTTCAAAAGAAGGGCCATAAAGAGAGACCCAGAAGGTCACTTCATAATACTCAAGGGAAGAATCCACCAAGAAGACATAAACATTGTAAATATTTATGTACCCAATGTAGGAGCACCCAAATATATAAAGAAAATCTTAGAGGACTTCAAGAAGGATATTGACAGCAACACAATTATAGTAGGGTATCTTAACACCCCACTGTCAAAACTGGATAGATCCTCCAAACAAAATATCAACAAAGATGTTGTGACATTGAACAAAGCCCTAAATGAAATGGACTTAACAGATATATATAGAACCCTTCATCCAAAAGATACATATTCTTTTCAAGTGCACATGGAACATTTTCAAAGATAGACCACATGATAGGACACAAAACAAGTCTCAACAAATTCAAGAAAATGGAAATCATACCAAGCATTTTCTCCAACCACAAGGGAATGAAACGAGAAACTAACCCCAAGGGAAAATCCCCCAAACACTCAAAATCATGGAGTTTGAATAGCAGGTTATTAAACAATGGATGGGTCAAGAATGAAATTCAAGAAGAAATCAAAAAGTTTCTGGAAACAAATGAAAATGAACTCATGACAACCCAGAATTTATGGGACACAGCAAAGGCAGTACTGGGAGGAAAGTTCATAGCAATTCAGGCCTACCTAAAAAAGATAGAAACATTTCAGACAAACAACCTAACCCTACGCCTACAAGAACTCAAGGAACAACAACAAAGACAGCCCAGAGCTAGTAGAAGGAAGGAAATAATCAATATCAGAGCAGAATTAAATGACATAGAGACAAAAAGCACAATTCTTAGGATCAATGATCAAGAAGCTGGTTCTTTGAAAAGATAAATAAAATCAACAAGCCTTTAAGCAGGCTCATCAAGAAAAAAAGAGAAAGGACCCAAATAAACACAATCAGAAATGAAAGATGAGAGATTACAACTGACATCACAGAAATACAAAAGATTGTAAGAAATTACTATGAAGAACTGTATGCCAAGAAATTTGAAAACCTAGGTGAAATGGACAAATTTCTAGAAAAATATAATCTTCCAAAACTCAGTGAAGAAGCAGAAAGCCTGAACAGACCAATAACAGCAGAAGAAATTGAAGCAGTGATCAAAAAACTACCAACACACAAAAGCCCTGGACCAGATGGTTTCACAGGAGAATTCTACAGAGCATTTAAGGAAGAGCTAACCCCTATCATTCACAGACTATTCAAAAAAATTCAAAAGGATGGAAGACTCCCAAACTCTCTTTATGAAGCCAACATCATCCTAATCCCAAAACCAAATAAAGACACAACAAAGAAAGAAAACTTCAGGCCAATATCGCTGATGAACATAGATGCTAAAATCCTCAACAAAATATTGGCAAACCACATCCAACAATACATTAAAAGGATCATACACCATGACCAAGTGCGATTCATCCCAGGGATGCAAGGATGGTTCAACATTCGCAAATCAGTAAATGTAATACATCACATAAACAAAATCAAAGACAAAAATCACATGATCATATCAACAGATGCAGAAAAAGCATTTGACAAGGTACAGCACCCATTTATGATAAAAACACTGAGCAAAGTAGGAATAGAGGGAGTATTCCTCAACATAATAAAGGCCATATATGAGAGACCTACAGCCAACATCATACTCAATGGACAAAAACTAAAATCTTTTTCACTAAGATCAGGAATAAGACAAGGTTGTCCACTTTCACCACTTCTATTCAATATAGTATTGGAAGTCCTAGCCACAGCGATCAGACAAGAAAAGGAAATAAAAGGCATCCAAATTGGAAAAGAGGAAACAAAACTGTCATTATTTGGAGATGACATGATAGTGTACATAGAAAATCCTATAGACTCCACCCAAAAACTGCTTGACTTAATAAATGAATTTGGCAAAACAGCAGGGTACAAATTCAATATCCTGAAATCAAAGGCATTTTTGTATACCAATAATGAAACAGCAGAAGCAGAAATCAAGAAAAAAAATCCCATTTGATATAGCAAAAAGAAAAATAAAATACCTAGGAATAAACCTAACCAAAGAGGTAAAAGACCTGTATGCAGAAATTACACAACACTGAAGAAAGAAATCAAGGAAGACACAAACAAATGGAAACATATACCGTGTTCATGGATTGGAAGAATTAACATCATCAAAATGTCCATATTACCCAAAGCAATTTGCAGATTCAATGCAATACCTATTAAAGTACCAATGGCTTATTTCACAGACATAGAGCAAACACTTCAAAAATTTATATGGAACCATAAACGACCCTGAATAGCTGCTGCACTTTTGAAAAAGAAGAGCAAAGTAGGAGAGATCATAATACCTGATATCAAATTGTATTACAAGGCTACTGTAATCAAAACAGCCTGGTACTGGCATAAAAACAGGCACATGGACCAGTGGAACAGAATAGAGAACCCAGAAATAAACCCAAGTCTCTATGGTCAATTAATATTCAACAAAGGGGGCAGCAACATAAAATGGAATAAAGATAGCCTCTTCAACAAATGATGTTGGGAGAACTGGACAGCTACATACAAAAAAAATGATAATCGAGCACCAGCTTACACCATACATGAAAATAAATTCAAGATGTATAAAATACTTAAATATAAGCCAGAACACCATTAAAGTCATAGAGGAGAACATAGGCAGGAAAATCTCAGATATTTTGTGCAGCAACATTTTTATTGATTTGTCTCCTAGAACAAGGGAAATAAAGGAAAAAATAAACAAATGGGGTCTCATCAAAATAAAAAGCTTCTGCACGGCCAAAGAAAACAGCATTAAAATAAAAAGAGAACCAACCATATGGGAAAACATATTTGCCAATGATACCTCAGACAAAGGTTTAATCTCCAAAATATACGAAGAACTTACATGACTCCACTCTAAAAAGACAAGCAATCCAATTAAAAAATGGTCAAAGGACTTGAATAGGCGCTTCTCCAAAGAGGACATACAGAGGATCCAGAAACACATGAAAAGATGCTCGATATCGCTAGCTATCAGAGAGATGCAAATTAAAACTACAATGAGATAACTCTTCACACTGGTAAGAATGGCCGTCATAAACAAAGCAACAAACAACAAGTGTTGCAGAGGATGTGGAGAAAAGGGGAGCCTAGTACACTGTTGGTGGGAGTGCAGACTGGTATAACCACCAATGAAAATAGTATGGAATTTTCTAAGAAAACTAAAAATGGACGTGCGTTTTGACCCAGCAATTCCACTGCTAGGTTTATAGCCTAAGAACCCAGAAACACCAATCCAAAAGAACCTATGCACCCCAATGTTCATAGCAGCACAATTTACAATAGCCAAGTGCTGGAAGCAACCTGGGTGCCCATCAGTAAATGAATGGATCAAAAAACTATGGTACATTTACATAATGGAATTCTATTCAGCGGAAAGAAAAAGGAGCTCCTACCCTATGCAACAGCATGGATGGAATTGGAAAGCATTATGCTAAGTGAAATAAGCCAGGCGGTAAAAGACAAATACCATATGATCTCACCTTTAACAGGAACCTAAACAACAAGACAAACAAGCAAGCAAAATATAACCAAAGACATTGAAATAGAAAACAGGCTGACAGTAACCAGAAGGGAGGGGAGGGAATTTCAAGGGAAAAGGGGAAGGGGTCACAGGAACAAATATAAAAGACACATGGACAAAAACTAAGGGGGGTGGAAATGGGAGGGAGGTGGGGAGCACTGGGGGAGTAGAATGGGATGGGAGTAAAAGGCAGAAAACTGTACCTGAACAACTAAAATAAAATAAAAATAAGGAAAAAATAATAGCCATTTTGGCTGGTGTGAGGTGATATCTCATTGTGATTTTAATGATTCTCTGATGGCTAGTGATGTTGAGCATTTTTTTCACATGTCTATGAGCCATCTGTATTTCCTCCTTGGAGAAGTGTCCAGGTCCTTTGCCCATTTTTTAATTGTATTGTGTGTCTTTCTGGTTTTGAGTTGTATGAGTTCTTAAATATTTGGGGGATTAAACCCTTTCTAATGTATCATTGGCAAATGTGTTCTCCCGTACAGTGGGTTCCCTTTTCATATTTTTGGAGAGAGGGGAATGGAGGGAGAAAGAGAGGGAGAAAAACATCCACATGCAAGATAAACATTGATTGGTCTCTCTCCCACCCCCCTAAGTGGGGACCTGACCAGTAATCCAGACATATACCCTGACAGGGAATCTAACTGGTAACTTTTTGGTCTGCAGAGCAATGCCCAACCTACTGAGCCACACAAGTCAGTGCTCCCTTGTTATTTTGGTGATGGTTTCTTTAGCTGTGCAGAAGCTTTTTAATTTGATTAATCTCATTTGTTTATTTTTTCCTCTGTTTCCCTTGCTCTGGGAGATATATCAGCAAAAATACTGCTATGTGAGATATGTGAAATTTTACTGCCTATGTTTTCCTCTAGGATTTTTATACTGTCACAATTTATATTTAAGTCTTGTATCCATTTTGAGTTTATTCTGGTATATGGTATAAGTTGGTAGTCTAGTTTCATTTTCTTGAAAGTACTAGTCCAGTTCTCCTACCAGCATTTATTGAAGAGACGATCTTCACTCCATTGTATGCTCTTGCCTCCTTTGTCAAATATTAATTGACCATAAAGGTGTGGATTTCTTTCCAGGCTCTCTATTCTGTTTCATTGATCTATATGTCTGTTCTTATGCCAGTTCCAAACTGTTTTGATTACAGTGGCCTTGTAGTAGAGTTTGATATCAGGTATTGTGATCCCGCCAACTTTGTTCTTCTTTCTCAAGATTGTTGAGGGGTCTTTTTTGATTCCATATACATTTTTGGAGTATTTGTTCTAGACCTGTGAAACACACCATTGGTATTTTAGTAGGAATTGTGTTGAATCTATAGATTGCTTTGGGTAGTATGGACATTTTAATGTTAATTCTTCCAATCCATGAACACTGTATCTACTTCCACTTATTTCCACTTATTTGTACCTTCCTCAATTTCTTTCTTCAGTGTCCTATAGTTTTCCAAGTACAGGTCTTTCACCTCCCTGGTTAAATTTATTCCTGAGTAACTTTTTTGTTGTTGTTGCAATAGTAAATGAGATTGTTTTCTTAGTTTCTCTTTCTGATAATTTATTATTGGTGTATAAAAATGCCATCAATTTCTGAGTATTGATTTTGCATCCTGCTACTTTGCCAAAGTCATTTATATTAGGTCTAGTAGTTTTTTGGCGGAGCCTATTGTGTTTTCTGCATCATCTGTAAATAATGACAGTTTTACTTCCTCCTTTCAATGTGGATACCTTTTATTTCTTCTTCTTGTCTGATAGCTGTGACTAGAACTTCCAGTACTGTTGAATAAGAGTGGTGAAAGTGGACATCCCTGTCTTGTTCCTGGTTTTAAGGGAATTGCTTTTAGATTTTTCCCATTGAGTATGATGTTGGCTGTGTGTTTTTCATATGTGGGCTTCGTTATGTTATGATCCACCTATTTCCACTTTGCTGAGAGTTTTTATCATAAATAGGTGCTGGCTTTTATCAAATGTTTTTTCTGCATCTATTGATATAATCACATGGTTTTTATCTTTCATTTTGTTTATGTGATGTATCACATTTATTATTGTACCAAACTTGCACCCCAGAATAAATCCCTCTTGATCACGGTGTATGATCTTTTGTATGTCTTGTTGGATCTGGTTTGCTAATATTTTGTTGAGAATTTTAGCATCTATGGTCATCAGGGATATTGGCCTATAGTTTTCTTTCTTTGTTGTGTCTTTAAGCACAAGTTTAACGTGTACTGCATAGTGATTTGACTTACATATATCATGAAATGATTGCCATGATAACTTCACTTAACATCCATCATCTCATATTTTTTTAAAAGGATATTCTCAAATGAAGGAAAGCTAAATAGATTCACAGCTGGCACACCTAATCCCCTGCCAAAAAAAAAAAAAGCTAAAAAAACCCAAAAAGTTCCTCGCTGGGAAGAGAATGACATCACAGGAAAACTTGGAATTTCAGAAATGCAGTATGAGCAACAGAAACAGTAATAATCCAGATGAATTTAAGAGATTTCTTTTCTAAAATTATTTAAAATATATATGACCATTGATATAACATTATCTTGTGGGATTTTCCGTGACTGTAGATTTAACACATATAACAATTACTACATAAAAGGGAGAGGCCTGAGGGATCTGTGTGGCTTTAAATTTTCTTCAGTTCACTTGAAGTGGTAAAATAGTAATTCAAATGAAACTGCTAAAAATTAAACATACATACAATAATCCCTACAGCAACCACTAAAAAACTATGCAAGTTTGCTGTTGTGGCAATAGGAAATCCACAGGCAAAAGAAAATGTTTTTGTTTGGGGTGATGAAAAAATTTTGTAAATAGATTGTGATGATGGTTGTACAATATTGTGAATGTAAGTAATGACACTGAATTGTATACCCCCAAAATAGTTAAAATGGGAATTTGTTATGCATATTTTACCACAAGTTTTAAAAATTAATAATGTAATACACCAAAAAAACATTAAATTGTACACTTCAAAAGAGTGGATTGTGTGGCATGTGAATTATATCTAAGAAATGATTTTTAAATGGAACCAAAAATCTTAACTACATATACTTGAAAATAAAGAGACACACAAATAACTCCTGAATCACAAAGAAATTAAAAGAGAAATAATAAACCACTTGACAAGAAAGAAAACACATCATACCAAAACCTTGGGATGCAATGAAAGCTGTATGCAGAGAAAAATGTCCTGCCTTAAAGGCATTTGTTATTAAAGAAGAAAGATGAAAAGTGACATAAATAAAGGATGAACAATAAAGTGTGAGGATTTGGCAGAGGCTGTTAGGTGTTCCTCAAAACCTAGATCTTTTTTTACCAGACACACAAAAGTGTGAGTGTTAAGGAAATGATTTCATGTATTTTTAATCATTAATTTTTAACAGAACATTATAGGGCCAAAAAAATGTTGAAAAATTGAAAAGGCAGCCTGATTAAAAGTTACAACACTAAGCTTAAATATTTTATTTGTACCCAAACTAGAATTTATTACCATTTTATCTTTCTGGCTTTAAAAAAAACCAAACTCTCCATGACTAGTGTGGCCAGTTGGTTGGGCGTCGTCTCACAAAGCAGAAAGTCGGTTCCATTCCCTGTCATGGCACAGGCTTGGGTTGCAGGTTTGGTCCCTGGTCACATCAATGTTTCTCTCCCTCTCTTTCTCCCTGCCTTCCCCTCTCTCTAAAAATAAATAAATAAAATCCTTTTAAAAAATTCAGCATCTCAAATGTCCTGCTTTCAAAAACAAGGCAGAATGGATCCAAGATGGCAGCAGAGTAGCTGGCAGCTCCATTTATCTGCTCTCAGACTCAGAGGGACCAGATCTGCAGTCAGAACACAGAGTAGACAGTGAGTGAAAGCATCTGTAAGTAGACTGTGTCGAGAGCATGGGGCGTGCACAAAATATGCAAGAACTGGCACTGATGGCTGCACAGAGTCAGGGCAGGTATAGATCAGCTCAGGACCTGTAAGCAACTGGGCCAGCAAGAGAAGGCCTGGGATGTGTGGGCTCTAGAAACGCACAAAGGGAGCAGATCTGCCTGAGGCTGAAGATCTCAGGAGGAAGTGGGCTCCACACGCCACCACTGCCCTTTGTACAGTGTAGCTTCAGGGCTCTTCCCAACACCAACTGGGAAAAATTTAGAGAGAAACTTTATCTAAAACCGTCAGAGGCTCTGAAGGAGGTAATGAGTCCTCACCATGAAAAACTGAGTGTTTTGGAGAGGGGGAGTTCGTGGAGAACAGGACCCCCCAGGGACCAATGCTACAGCTTGGGAACCATATAGAAACTCTTTTAAAAGGGGAGCTGAGGTGAGATCTGAGGCTCAGCAGGGTTCTGAGATTTGCATGCCTGTGCAAGGGCAGGTCACAGTGGTTTTGCTAACCAAAAACTCAGAAGCAGAGAATACACTAAAGGAACCCCAGGATCTGACCCAGTGTGGCTTGTGGGCAGAGGGTAGCTCAGAGTGGAGAATAACGGCTGAACCTCCTGTGAGAGAGCGTCAAGCTTAGGTCTGGAAGGCAGGAGCTGAATGCCTACAGTCAGCCAGATCCTTTCACAGACAGGTGAACCCAATCCTCACCTGCAGGATTATAGGTTTGGCAGAGCTGCGAGGTCAGGCTCAGGAGTTTCCTGCTGCATACATTTCCTCAGGGAAAAGAAGAAAAAACACTGATAGGGCCCTTTGCCAGACACTACATGCAACACAGCTCCTCGCCTCAGTCTGCTAAACCCAGCAGAGCAAACAGAGACAGGTGCAACAAGGCACTATCTTTTCTCCTACATAGCTGTTTAACATTCATTTCATATCCTTCAAGTTTGAGCATAATATGGTACCAAGTTTTATAATGTATTTTACTTTGAATCTCATATATTGCTCTTCCCTTCTCTTACTCCATACTACCTCCTTCCCCCTTCTTTGTTTTAAACTCTTTATTTTCTCTTTTGCTATGATTTGTTCCTATCCCACACTCTTACTATTGCTCACCTCTCCAGCCTCTCAAAAGCATTTGTGATTGTCATTAATTAGTCATCTCACATTCCTTTTCTCATTCTTACAATACCCTTACTCTCTCTCCACCTTTATCAATCTCTGCTCGTAGGTTGTGGATAAGTAGGTTATTGTTACAGTTCTTCAATCTTATTTCTAGAGTCACTATCTTTTTATTTCAAATCTCAAATTTCACCATTCCCCTCTCCTACTCCCTTGTCTTCCTCCTGCCCTTTCCTTTTTTCATCTTAACATTAATCTTTCCCTGTCTTAGTTGGGTTTTCACTCCACACTCATGTATTCCTTCTCCCTGTATCCTCTCCAAAAACTTCTCTTTCCTCTAAACATCTCTTAAGCTCTTCTTTCTTTCCCTTTTCCCTCTTATTCCCATCCCACCTATATAAATCTTAGCTCATTGGTTGATATTGCTATGGGTGAGCTTTTCCTACAACTAGGTGCATTATTATTTGATTTTTTTCTTGTTATGGTTGTCTGTTTTTCTCTCATTAGATATATACATATATATTTTTTCTTTAAATTTTGGTTTCAGCCCTGGATGGTGTGACTCAGTTGGTTGGAGTGTCATCCCATAATCGAAAGGTCATGGGATCAATTCCTGGTTAGAACATACCTAGGTTCAATCCCCTCCCCGTAATCCCCAGTCCAGGTCTGGGCATGAATGAGATGCAACCAGTCCATACTTCTTTCTCACATTTGTGTTTCTCTCTCTCCCTCTCTGTCTCTCTAAAAACAATGAAAAATGTCCTTGGGTGAAGATTAAAAGAATTAAAAATAAAATAAAACTTTCTCTAACAATCGCGTATTATTTTTTTAAAATTTTGTTTCAACCTAATGTTATATGCTTCCCTTCTCTTACTCCATTCCACCTTCCCTCCTCCCTTTGTTATTTATGAAGTTAATTTTATTTTCTTTCTCTCTTTGCCTTGTCTCTATTCCGTACTCTTATTATTGCCCCTCCCTCTACCCTCACAAAATCTCTTTTCTTTCAGTAAATCATCTCATATTCACTTTCCCTTTCTTTCTTTCTTTTTTTTAAAGATTTTATTTATTTATCTTTAGAGGGAAAGGGAAGGAGACAGGCAGCGAAATATCAATGTACAGTTGCCTCTCGTGCATCCCCTGGTGGGAACTGGCCTGCAACCCAGGCATATGCCCTGACTGGAAATCAAACTGTGATCCTTTGGTTCACAGGCCCACACTCAGTCCACTGAGCTATACCAGGCAGGGCCACTTTTCCTTTCTTATAACAGTCTTAATCCCTTTACACCTTTATTAATATTAGCCATTTGCTGTTGATAGTGTAATTGAGGGTGGAGATTATTTTTTCAGGTGTGGGTCCGTTTCCTGGTCTGTTTGGTTTCTGTTCTGGTAGCATCTGAACAACAGTATACAAGATGTATATACTCTCAGAATGACTCTCAGTTAGTCAGCTAGAGGGAAGAACCCACCAAAGAATCACCAAGCAACAACCAAAACCCAAATACAACCAGAGAGCCCACATAAATGGCATAAAAAGCAGCTTAAGAGCATCAAGCTCAGGTGATCAAGGAGATTGCACCACAGAGTCTTATAGGTCTCCTATCACAGACGATCACAGCATGAAGACAGGGAGTCAAAGTAGATTAATCTAACACAGAGAAACAAACAAGAAGAGTCACTTAAAATGAGGAGACAAAGAAAAACTCCCAATCAAAAGGGAAGGAGGAATCCCCAGAGAGACTGTTACATGAAATCCAGGCAACCAAACTACTAGACACTGAATTCAAAATAATGGTTATAAGGACTTTTAAGGAGCTCAGTGAGAATCTCAAAGAACTCCAGAGAAGCTTCAAGGAACTTACTATGAAATACACAAGCATGAAAAAGGACATAGAAACTATCAATAATACTTCCAGCCAAAATGGAGGTGTAGGTAGACATACTGTACCTCCTTGCACAACCAAAATTAAGGACAACAAAAATTTAGAAACAAAAAAACAACCAGAACTCACAGACAATTGAACTGTACAGAAGTCCGACAACCATTCATCCAGACCAGTAAGAGGGGTGCAGTCGCGGCTGCCGGAGAGGGGTCCCAGCAGGAAAAAGCAGTGGCTGGTGGACCCGGGTGCACAGTCAGCGGTTGGCAGATCCCAGGCGCGCAGGTGGCAGCTAGTAGACCCTAGGCATGGGGAGGCAACAAGCAGACTCACTGAGGTGCGCAAGGCAGCTGGCTGACCACAGTCACACATTTGTGTGCAGATAAGCCAGGCAAAAACAGGGAGCGAGACAGACCATGCAACCCAGGGCCTCAGCACCGGGAAATAAAGCCTAAAAGCACCAATTGAAAACACCTGTGGGGGTTGAGGTGCCAGGAGAGACTCCCAGCCTCACAGGAGGATTTGTTGGAGAGACCAACAGGGTCCTAGAATGCACACAAACCTACCCACCCAGGAATCAGCACCAGAAAGGCCCAACTTGCTTGTGGGAAGTGGCAGAAGGGACTGAAATCTGAGAGAGAGTGGAGCAAGCACCATTGTTCCCTCTCTGACCCCGCCCCCATATACAGTGTCACAACACAGTGATGTGGTTGCTCCACCCTGGTGAACACCTAAGGCTCTGCCCCTGACTACGTAACAGGTGCGACCAGACCCCCCCCACAAATGGCTCAAACAAAAGAATGGATCAAAGCCCCAGAGCCAATACTTTTAAGCGACCAAGAGACAGCCAACCTATCAGATGCACAGTTCAAAACACTGGTGATCAGGATGCTCACAGAATTAGTTGATTTCAATCACAAATTAAATAAAAAAAATGAAGGCTACACTAAGTGAAGTGAAGGAAAATGCACAGGGAACCAATAGTGATGGGAAGAAAACTGGGATTCAAATCAATGGAGTGCACCAGAAGGAAGAAAGAAACAACCAAACAGAAAAGAATCAAGAAACAAGAATTCAAAAAAATGAGCAGAGGCTGAGGAACCTCCAGGACATCTTTAAATGTTCCAACATCCGAATTATAGGGGTACCAGAAGTGGAAGTGGAAACAAGTGGAAAACTTATTTGAACAAATAATGAAGGAGAACTTCCCAATCTGGCAAGGGAAATAGATTTCCAAGAAGTCCAGGAAGCTCAGAGAGTCCCAAAGAAGTTGGACCCAAGGAGGAACAACCAAGGCACATCATAATTACATTACCCAAGATAAAAATGAAGGATAGAATCCTAGAAGCAGCGAGAGATAAGGGGACAGTCACTTACAAAGGAGTTCCCATCAGACTGTCAGCTGATTTCTCAAAAGAGACCTTACAGGCAAGAAGGGGCTGGAAAAAAGTATACGAAGTCATGAAAGGCAAGGACCTGCATCCAAGATTGCTCTATCTAGCAATGCTTTCATTTGGAATGGAAGGACAGATAAAATGCTTCTCAGATAAGGTCAAGTTCAAGGAGTTCATCATCACTAAGCCCTTATTATATGAAATGTTAAAGGGACTTATCTAAGAAAAAGAAGATACAAAACATGTATAGTAAAATGACAGCAAACTCACAATTATTAACAACCATACCTAAAACAAAAGCACACTAAGCAAACAACTAGAAAAGGAACAGAACCACAGAAATGGAGATCACATGGAGGGTTAGTAACAGGTGAGTGGGAGGAGGGGAGAGGGGGAAAAGGTACAGAGAATAAGTAGGATAGATGGTAAGTAGAAAATATACAGAGGGAGGGCAAGAATAGTATGGGAAATGTAGAAGCTAAAGAACTTATGACACATGGA
>PVKM010019109.1:0-24524 GCA_004027735.1 Carollia perspicillata | reverse complement strand
AGTAACTTGGTGACGCATGGTTGCAGATCATCTCCTCATTTCACAATGATAAGGAAACAGGTTCGGAGAGCAAAGAGCCTGCTGGCGACTGCATCCTTCATTAAAAAGTTACAAGATACGCATGATACGTGCCAGCAAAATGAAGGCATAAAGCAAGAAAGAGGAATAATCCAGAAAACAGTGGCCCCAAGTCAAGAAAGCAGTGACTTCTAAACCCAGATGACAGGTGTATATGGAAGCCAAGAGAAAAGTGCAGTCTGGGGGAGGTGACGAAAGCTCTGGGAAGATCTCCAGGAAGTAAAGGGAACAGGTACGAGAGGCAGAAGGAAAAGGAAGAGGTTAATCTTCTGATTACATCCTGAAAATTTAGTTAAGGCAATTAGGTAAGAGCGTTAAAAAAATTCAAACTTGACTCTAGGAATGTACTGCTTTGAATGGCACGAATATTTTGAAACAGAAATACAGAGAAGAAAACATGAATCTGCATCTTAGATTTGCAATTAAAAATGATATAGACTTATAAGAAAAAAATAAAAATAAAAATAAAAAAAGAAAACAATAAAAAAATTAAAAAAATGATATAGACTTCATTATAATGTAAATAATAGACCAATTAAGAAGATTTAACTCTAAACAGAACATAAATGTCATCAGTTATTTATAAGTAAGGATGTAGTTCAATGAATGAAATGACAACAGTGATACAGCTGGGTTGGGAAAAGGCAGACGGGAAGGCGAGCAAGTGTCACTTAGTTAAATCCCCACCTGTCTTGGTAGGAAGTCCACCAAGAAACAATGTCCAAAGTTGTTGTATCAAGAACAGCTGGATGACATTGTTGAACAATACAGAGGTGACACCATGATTAATTGGAATAGTTAACATTCTTTGAGTACTTTCCATGTGAAAGGCTTTACATTTATTCATTCTCACAGTAATTCTGCGATACAGGTCTTCTAATTAACCCCCATCTGCAGATGCAGACACTGAGACACGTGGAGGTTACACAGTTTGCTCCAGGTCACACAAGCTGTATGCGGGAGAGCCCAGGTAAGAAGGGCAGCGTGGCTCCGAAATCTGTGTTCTTAATCACTGCCTCTGAAAAGCTGTTTAAAGTAGAAGTAGTTATTATACAAATGGTTGCTTTTGGAGAGTGTGATTTAGGGGAGGAAAGCAGAGGGTTTAAAAGTAATTGCTGATTTTCATTTTAAGTCCTTCTGTAATATTTGATTTTTAAATTATGTGCATTAACTAGAATGAAAAGACAGACTATACCAAATGTAAAAGAGGCTGTGAAACTGCTAGTGCAGGCTGTTACAACTACTTTGAAAACTACGTTGCAATATCTAGTAAACCTGAACAGATGCATAACCGATGATCCAACAATCCTACTCCTAGACACATCCCACAGAAATGTGGACACATGTTCACTAAAAGATTTCTGTAAGAGTAGTCATACCTGAAACCTGCATAATTTTATTAACCAGTATCACCCCAATAAAGAATATTCCTAACAGCACTAATCCAATTGCCCATCAATAACAGATGGAATAAACTGAAGTACATTCACATTGAAATACAGCAAATACAATAAACCATATTTATACACAATGAATTTATCAACTGTATGTACACACAGTACACATGGGTTAATCTCACAAACATATTATTAACTAAAGAAGCTAGAAAAACAATGGTGCACACAGTAACACTCAATTAATCTAAAGCTCAAAAAGAGGCAAAAAAAAAAAAAAAAAAGGAAAAAACCCAAAAGCAGTGGTGGCAGCTTTGCTGGACAGAGTAATCTAGGTTGTAGGTCCTTGCTTTTCATCACTTTGAATACTTCCTGCCAGTCCCTTCTGGCCTGCCAAGTTTCTTTTGAGAAATCAGCAGACAGTCTTATGGTAACTCCTTTGCAGGTAACTTGCTGCTTTTAAGATTCTCTCTTTATCCTTAACCTTTGGCATTTTAATAATGATGTGTCTTGGAGTGGGTCTCTTTGGGTCCCTCTTGTTTGGGACTCTCTGTGCTTCCTGAGGCATGGCTATTTCTTTCACCAAACTGAAGTTTTCTCTCATTATTTTTTCAAATAAGTGTTCAATTTCTTGCTCTTTCTCTTCTCCCTGTCTCCCCTATAATTTGAATTTTGGTACGTTTAAAGTTGTCCTAGAAGCTTCTTAGCCTATTCTCGTTTTTTTGAATTCTTTTTTCTTTTTGCTGTGATTGAATTTTTTCCCCTTTTGTTTCAAATAACTGATCTGATTCGTGGCTTTACCTACTCTACTGTTCACTCCCTGTAAATTTTTCTTATTTCACTTATTGTAACTAACCTACATTTCTGCCTGGGTCTTTTGAATATTCTTGTAGTACCCAATAAGTTCTCTGAGCATGCTAATAACCAATGTTTTAACTATGGATTTGATAGACTGCTTATCTCCCCTTTGTTAGGTTCTTTTTCTGGAGTTTTCCTTTGTTCTTTCAGTTTTGATCTATTCTTTCATTTGGGCCATATTTCTTTGTCTCTTCATTTTGGCAGCCTCCCTGTGTTTGTTTCTATGTATCAGGCAGAACTACTTTGACTCCCTGGCTTAGTAGTGTGGCCTATTGTACAAAAGCGTATTGGTAAGATGGATAGAGCAGAGCCTTAGGTAATCACCAAGGTGGGGCAACCTGTGTGAACCAGGTTGATGGAGTCTCTGATACGGTGTGGCTGCTCTGTGTCTCTGTGTGGGATAGGGTGCAGAAATGGAACAATGCCACTGCCTGGCCTCTGGAGTTTTGTTTAGGACAAGGCTGTCCCCTGGCACTCGCCCTGATGCCAGACACTTCAGTATCTCCCCGTATGCCACTGGTGCCCTTCCAGCTGCTGCCCTGGTGCTGGAGCCCACAGGGAGTGAGTCTGTGTAAGTCCTAAGTCCATTGCAGGCCCTTTAAGAGGAGATGCCTGGGAATCCTGCAGTTTCTTAGAGTGCCGTAACTCCTACTGAGTTTTACAACCAGAAGTTATGGGAACTTATCTTCCTGGTGGTAGATCCCTGGGCTTGGTGGTCTGGTGTGGGGTTGGGATCCCTTGCTTCCAAGGTATCCCCCCCAATTTTAGTTGTTTACTTCTCCCAATTTTTATCCATCACACATGGATGTGAGACTGACCATCCCATGACTCTACCCCTCCTACCCACCTGGATTAATGTGACTTCTTTAATTCCTTCGTTGTCAGACTTCTATGCAATTCAATTTTCTGATGATTCTGGGAGACAGTCGTTTTTTAGTTTAGCTGTAATTTTTGCTGTGGTTGTGTGAGGAGGCGAGCTGTATTTACCTATGCCTCCATCTTGACTGGAGTCCTCCACCAGAATCTTCTTTTTAACATCTAAAATATATTTTTGTTCCAAAATGTTTTTTTCAAGACTGCTCTATAAGCACCCTGAATGCCAGCTGGTGACAGTTCCATCACATGGCAGCAGAAAAACTGTTTGCAAACACTATGATCTCTAGGAAAGAAGGTTTACTACAAACCCAATATAAAAATAGTCTGAGGTCTAAATCTACTCTTGACTTCAGGACGGGCAAAGTATTAAATCTGCTAGAGTTTCGGCTCAATAAAAGGGAAACCTTTCTAACAATCAGAGCTAGTCAAAAAAGGACACGGCTATCTCATTGCACTGCATGCCTTCTATCTCTAGAAATATTCTGGCAGAGGCTGGATGAGGCTTTGTTAAGGAGGGAAGGTGTTGTGAAAAGAACACAAAATTTAAAATCATACAAATATAGAGTATAGTTCCAATTCCCAGAGATGTGTTTAGAAATAATCATGGAATGGAGTGTGGGGAGAGACAGATGATCAAAAGTGGCCACGAGTTAATTATCTGCTGATGGATAATGGGAGCTCACGGAACTACTCTCCTAACTTCTGAGTCTGAGTAAGTGTGAAATATTCCACAGTGAAGACTCAGAAGAGGTTTGTTCTATACGCTAAAACCACCTGGGTTCTCTCTTCCTGTTTCTCTTCTACACTTTCCTGAGCAACAGCATTGGCTCTTACTGTTTCTGTAAGTTCCATATATTGATGCTTCGAAGTAAATGAAGCAATTTTTCTTCAAACTTGTTCCTCCACTCCTATTTTCCCTTACTGGCACCACCAATTTCACAGCCACTAGGAAACCTGTGGTCACCTTTTTGCTCCTCCTCACAATAATAATGCTAAAATGTCCCTTCCGCTGTTCTTCTGTGTTCCCCACTGGCCTGGTTCAGGTTTTCACGATTAGTTAGAATGTTGTGATTTCTAAAATTATGTTTCCCCCCCCTTAAAAAGAGTATTTTTAAAACCAAAACAAAAAGCCTCTTTACGTCTTCTTTAATAAAAAGCGATCTTACATGACGATCACGAAGATTTAGGGAGCTCACAGGTGTTAAGCACCTAGTAGAGCTCTTGGCACATAATGGGCACACAAATCGTGATTTTCTTCTTTCTCAATGCTCAACTTTTGTCAAACTGATGTCCTCACCGAACCTCTAAAGACACTGCACAACACCCTGACTCTGTCCCTTTGCTATTTCTCCCCCTTGCACTGTATTTCCATCCCGTCTCCCTGCGTCTGAAGCTAAACTGTCCTTTACCAGAGCGCTCAGATGTCATTTCCTCTCTTCATTAACCACGCTTACTTGGGAGTAGAGAGACCAATCAGTCAGACACTCGGAGACTGCAGTCTTATTTCCACAGGCCCAGGAATACCAACATTACATCCTGCCTAGGAAGGAAAGCAGACAAACAGCTATAAACAGGCAATTACGAGTGTGTGTGGTTTCTGCCTTTTAGTCTCACGTAAGAAACTAGCAAACCTAAGTGTGCTCCAAATTCTCCTACACCAAATATAGCAACTAGATAAATCAGGTGATCATTTTCAAAATGTTTCTTCATTTACTGTTCTTCAGAGGCACCTCAGTATTCTTTTAAATAATGTGTTCCCGGTTGCATTTACATATAATAATGAAACCTCAATCAGCCACATTTTATGGTGCCTGTTATATGTCAAGTACGGCACACTAATATGAAAGTAGATATAACCTAGAGAGAAAACAAAGTGCAAGTGGTTCAAAATACTCTTACCTTTCTGTATGTATTGGTAAACCACGAGCCTAAACTTCAAACCTTCAATTTTACTGAAGACAAATGAGACACTTTTCAATTACCATTACACTAAAAAGACTTCACACACCAAGCTGCTCCACGCTTACGAAAGTCAGTACTGCCACACTATTTCTCCCGAGACACCGCCTGCTGACCACTCCGATCCCGTGACTCGCCCCAGGTGCTAAGCTCCTTTTCCCTAGTCAAGTTCTATTTCCAAGTCACCTCATCTCTGTGACCTGTCCCCTCCCTCTACCATCTGGTAATTACTTCCTCATCTGTGTTCTAAAAGCACTTTATATACATTTCTATTATGCTGCTAACCACCCTGTTTACATGTCTGTCTCTCTCTAGCTCTCCCCAGACCACCCCTCCCCCCAACTACACTGTGAGATGCCCGAGGAGAGGAAACACATGACAGGCAGTGCAGAAGAGCGGTTAAAGGCAGGCCCTGGTAGCCAAGCAGCTGGGCTTGGAATCCTGTTCTGCCACATCCCAGCAATGTGACCCTGAGCAAACCCTTGACTGCAAGTCTGGGTTTCCTCATATGCAAAACGAGGATAATAATTACGCCACCACCTCACAGGACCGTTATCAGGGTTACATAAAATAATAAAAAAGCTCTTAGCAGCCTTCACTTCTCAGTTTCTTTCTGATAAGGCAATTTTAAAAAGTATCAAGCACATAGGTTTTAGAGTCAGTACTGGGTTTTGCATTTTGGTTCTAACACTCGCTTTGAGACCCTGGGCAAGAGACTTTAACTTTGAAAGCCCAGGGTCTTCATCAGTAGAAGACAGTTATTGAAAGGATTGATGAGAAAGTTCATGTAAGCATTTGGCACAGTGAGGTGCTCTAGAAACATTTCCTATCACACTTTCTATTTATCTATTTGAGGCTGATCTGCTAGACACATGTTAGACAGCAAATGTCTTCCCTTCCACAAGAATCATTTCAGAACTCAGCATCCAGCACATATGATGTTCAAGGTCATAGCTGTTTGTCTTCCTCAGATTTCAAATTCCACATGGCCATAATTTCAGCCACTATACTAATTGATTTTTTTTAAATTGTGTTCTTTGTGAGGATATCAAATTAACAATAGGCAATGTGCCTCTCTACCCTAAGTATCAGCTTTCTGCTTCTGCGTCATTGAGCTTTATAACCAAGGCTTATGTTAAGCAGAATATATTAAGAAACTGACTTACAGAAACCAATGGAGAAATGTTCTATTTATGGAATTTCTTGGTGCGCAGTATACGGACAAAGTCCATCCTTGGGAAAATTATTTTAATTTCCGTACTCCCAAGGAGAAAAAAGTGCTCCGGAATAGTTATAAAGCTAAGAACGAGGATAACAGATACCATTACAAAGAGCCTGACCCCCACTCTTCCATACATCCTCTACCTAACATGAAATGTTCACTTTTATCCAAACTCCTGATTCTGCACAGAATAACCAGTATCTAAAATGGCCCGTAATTTTCTGAAGTGGTTTTAGATGTACACGGAACAAAAGAGTGATAATAGAGGTCGCAGGTCCCTCATAATAGAACTCAATAGCCGGTGACTCAACGGTGAGTCAATGTTAACTGATATCCCATGCACCAGAGATCAAGTATCAAATGAGTTGCTCAAGGAACCAAAGTAATCCTCTTGACCATGTCTGATAAATCTCCTATCTTTTTATGATCATCAGGACTCATAATAAGAAGGTCCCTTACCTATGATGAATTAAAATTCCCAGTTTTTGCAAAGCTTAAAAACAAATGGGGGTTGGGGGACAGAAACATGAGAATGGTCCTCAAATCGAAGCTCCTACTCCTCCTTACCAGCTTCCCCAACACATGACTTTAAACAAGAGAATATAAAAAGTACCACTTTATCTGTTTCTAGCACACCTGTCAATTACACCTTCACATACATCCTTGATTCTCATGATTCATTAACAATGTACGGCCTTGTCTTATATTACATATGAAGAAACTAAAGATGAGGATGTTCATGTGGCTTTCTATGATCACACAGTAAATGACACAGTCAAAACTGCAACAATCCCTGTGCTCCTTACAAAAGCAATACTGTAAGTCAATTAAAAATAGTGTATCTAATATTTATGAAAGCTGACTCAGCAAGTGAGGCAACAGGAGCCTCCTTTCCATATGGCGAAAACAAGTCATCTTCAGGTTAGAGTAGCAGTTCTCAAATATTTTGTTCACAGAATCCCCATATTTTTAGAAATTAGTGAGGACTCCAAAGACCTGTTCTTTATGTGGGTTATATCTACTGATATTTACTACATTAGAAATTAAAAATGATGACACTTTTAAATGTAAGAATAACTCAAGCCCACATTCCAGACCCACCAGGGTGATAAGGTCACTACTGCATCATGTAACTCCCGGAAAACTCCATGGTACACTTGTGAGAGAATGAGAGTGAAAAAGGCAAGAAACATTTTGGTATTATATGAGAAAAGTTTTGATTGGTAGACACCCCGAGCCTAAGGGTCTTGGAGATCCAGTAGAGTCACCAAGCCACACTTTGGAAACCACTGAGCTAGAGACTACCAACTCTTAGTGATGGCAATTACTAAATTCTAAGTTGTAACCCATTTCTCACTACCAGATTAAAAACAAATCTTGAAAGAAGGGCTGTCTTATTGATTCCCTCTTTTTAAAAAAAATATTTTATTTATTTATTTATGTTTAGAGGGAAGGGAAGGAGAGAGGGAGAGAAATATCAATGTATGGTTGCCTCTCATGCATCCCCCGCTGGGAACTGGCCTGCAACCCAGGCATGTGCCCTGACTGGGAATCAAACCGTGATGGTTTAGCTCGCAGGCCCGTGCCCAATCAATCCACTGAGCTACGCCAGCCAGGGCTTGATTCCCTCTTAACACTGTCTTTGCAGTGCATGTGCCCTGGACGAAAATGGTATCAAACATTTACTGAGGTATTTACTTCAATACCTTTTGAAGTCTACTGAATGAGGGAAAACACCTTAAGTAAAAATTATTACCTCTCTACTATGGTAAAGACAACGAACAATAAAGTTTGTAATACAGAGGTCTGATCTTCTAAAGCCAGTAAGATGTATGGACAAAAACTCCATTCCAGGTATGAAGTAAGGAACAGCACAATATCTGAACAAGAGAAATGAGAAAAGTTAATACTTAACTATCCAGCTTCTCATTTTTTTCTATCCAAATAAAAGCAGCAATGCTCCTTTTGAAGTATAAATGATTTTTACTTTATCTGTATTCTGCTTCTCTTAGTTTATAGTTCCCTAATACCAGAACTTACTACATGAAAATATTTTTTAAATTATTTGTACCTGCATATTTGAGAAAAATCCTTGCCTTAAACCTATGCAAAAATAACAGAGAAGTGCCTAATGCTACCTCACATTTACATACTTCTTTTCTCCAAGAACTTTAACAACTTTAGATTTTTATTTCATTCAGTCTTAAAAATAGCAAGTTGCATGAGGTGCCCAAGGATACACTAAAGCAACAAATCAATAGTAATTCCAGAAATAAAATATAAATTCCTAATGATGCGATACTACTGTTTCAGGACAAGAGGCTGAGCTACTTTCAAGAGGAACCTGAAGAGCAGAGTATCCACCAGGCTCAGCAATTATCACTATAGTCGTCTAATAAACTCTTGCTGACTGATACGAATCTCGGAATAACTGAGTCCAAATTCTAACTCTCCAGTACTAAAAAACTCAAACATTGAGTAATTTATCCAAATATTTTAAGTAAGCAATGTACTAAACTAATAGCTTATAATTTAGATAAATTGTATTCATGGGCTTTATTACAGACCAAAACTGTCACAAATTTCCTCCTTATACTTCCTTAACCTCAAAAATATCTGAACTAAATTCAATCTGTTTTATCTACTACTCTAGCATTAGTTTTAAAAAAAGACACATTTTTCTACAAACATATTTTAAATTTTTCCATATCAAGAGTTTGTAATTCTAGTCCTGCTTAAAATCTAAAGTTAAATACTGAGAATAAGCTTTTCAGATATTAAAATAGACCAGACATCACCTCGCCTAAATTTAACAGAAAATATTATACTTAACAATGGTGAGAATTATTCTTTACCCTTCAACGAGTAAATCAAATTTCTGAAGCAAAGAATTAATTGATCAATTCATTATTTACCATCTAAATGTTTTAAATTCCCAAATCACAATAACTGAAAGCAGCTTTAAAAAAACCTAACTTGTACCCTCGCCTGGAGGCTTAGCTGGTCAGGGTATGGTCCAGTACACCAAAAGGTTGCAGGTTCCATCCCTGGTCAGGGCACACACCTAGGTTTATGGTTCAATCCCAGTCAGGGGGCAAAGGGGATGCAACAAATGGATGTTTCTCTCACCTCCCCCTTCCTCTCTCTGTGTCTCCTCCTCCCTCCTTCTCTCTTTCCCTCCCTATCATATCCTCAGGTGAAGGTTAAAAACAAACAAACAAACAAAAAAAAAAAAACCCCAACCCTGCAATAAGTAAAACCAGCAAATAAGTTGGAATGTGTTCAGGTGTACTGAGGAACCTAAGATCACAAAATATTATACAACACATAGTAATGACCTGGTTGCCTTCACAGAGACACTGTCTCTCCTCTTCCTGTTTCTCACAAAACTAAAGGTCTTAAGTATATCCAAATGTGCCCTGACTGGCGTGGCTCAGCCTGCAACCTAGAAGGCCGCTGGTTGAATTCCTGGTTAGGGCACCTGTGTGGGTAGGGGGCCAGGTAGGGCGAGGTCTCCGTTAAGGGCATGTGACAGGCAACTAATCGGTGTTTCTCTTGCACATCAATGTTTCTTTCCCTCTCTTTCTCAATCCCTTTCCCTTGCTCTAAAAATAAATAAATAAAATCTTTAAACAAACAAACAAATAAATAAATCCAAATGCCTGTTGAATGAGCTTTAACTGTTGTTTGTTTTCCCCAGAAAGACTAACCATCTTGACAGCATGAACTGTGTTATAACCATTTTTATCACCTTCACCAGACCTACCACAACACTAGGTGTTGGTAGTCTTCAGGAACTAACGAAAATAAATAACTTTTTAAAACAACTTACTCAGGTCTAAGACAACGATCTTTCCATTCTTTTCATGCAGAGATATTCATTAGAGCAGTAGTATAAGAAAAAACGTAACGGATAAAAATTAGCTACTACTGCATTACATCATTGCTCCAGAACAGCGAGAATGATACACTATGTCCTTGTGTGACACTCCCAAATAGTTCTTAACACTGGAAAGTAAAACCACAATTCCTACAATAAGCACAAATTGTAGCAGCTATTTTAAGTAGTTTCCAGCCTAAGACACTTTTAAAAGTTGTCCATATATAGAAAGAAAAGTATGAAAGAATACGTGAATAAATATAGTATACATGTATTACACTTAACTTTACGAATGACTTTGTCAGCTCCCAGCAAATTTACTTGGAAAGTTTTTAAGAAAATATGGATTACTCAAAACCATCTTTATCTTAAGTAATTTGTTAAACAGAAAAGTGATAATTAGGAGAAAATGTTGTATTTTCCCATCTCAGAAGACCAAAGAAGAAATAATTCAACAGCAAACCGCATTATAGAATACAAGGCTTTCCAGACCAAACCTAATTTAGTTCTCTGAAATAAATGGTACATTTAGAGAAGATTTAAATATAAATATGAAGAAAGCTCTATCTAATTAAATACTAAAAGCTTTGACTTTACCTTAGTGAGGATAGCGGTCCTACTCCATTTTTAATCACTAAGAATATTTTAAAGTTTCCACAAATACTTATCAGACTATTTTTAGGAGTAATAAAATTGTGATGACAAGACAGGCATTTTCAGAAGACACTCCATGAGCCTGAAAACTAATGTTTTCCCCAAATATTTGTTCCATACTCATTCATTAAATTCAAATACTGTCAGTAAGTAGATACACCGCTCCCCGCACCTTATTTGTAGATCAGAGAAGTAAATGAAAAGCAGTCATTATCTATATACTGTACTGCAGAGGACCGGAAAATATTTCAAGGTATCTAAAAATATTTCTAGCAGAATGATTTTTAAAAATTCAACATTATACTGATAATGTCTTTTATAAAATAAACTGTTCAATGGAAGTTTCTTTGAAGATATAATGTTTAAAGAGGGGTAAAAATTATCACCCTCTACTATTGCTACTAACTCACCTCTTTCCATCCTGTTTAAATGGTGAGCATTCAGTGAGGGCCTCAAGTCCACATGAAGACCGGGCCAGGCGAGTAGTAACGAGCAAGTGCGAACTATAAACTATGAATGAGAGCTTCCTGTAGCTGCTACGAGACTCCATCTCTCCATCCTGTTATTGCTACGAGGAATGCAACCCTAGTGCCCCAAGATCTTCTAATTTTTCCCTAAGAGAATCCAGAAAGCTAAATCATGCAAAATCTCCCATTTTTAAATGTTGGCAATTAAGAAACAAACCAATAATAAAACACAATGCAGGCCAAATAAAATGGACCTGCAAACTGAAGTAGGCCTTACAATAAATATGTAACCAGTGCTGGCTGCCCAGCAGTAAGAATCTCAAGTATCTGTGTCCCAGACCTTAGCTACCCCAGGACAATTATACTCAGATTTCATGTTAAAGGTGGATTCTCCATGTAGTCAAGACCATTAGTGGTATCTTTCTCTCTCGAAGACTAATTTTTAGGTTACTTTAAAAAAAATACTACCTTTTTTTCCCTTGAATCTTTACGGCACTTTATTCATACAGTGGGTTATGTGCCTTCAAAAACCGTCTTAACATCTCATCTCAAGCTGACCTTTTTACAAGGAGAAGAAAGGGTACATAAGGAGTTTGGGAAAAAGGTTATTAGACAAGAGTTGCAGTTAAAAATACTACTATCTTAATTTACTATCTTAAAATATACGTTCAAAAGAAAAAATCACAACAATACTGAGGTGGCTACATTTACAATTATATTAGTAACATTAGAATTATAATATCTAGAAAATTCATACATATTAAAACCCTTTAAAAAATACAATGTTTTACAAACTGTGTTAGTTGGTTAAAATGAGTGTCGATCAGCTGGGTCCTTAAAAAGCGACCACTTGAGCTCCTCCACATCTCTATACGGACACCAGGAACTGGCATCCTGATGGACCACCTTCACCTTAGTAACATGAAAATGGAAAACAAATGAAGGAGGGAAGAGGTGACAACTGTGTTAACTGGCAAGATATTCCTGTTACATAGTAACAGTGCCAAAGGATCCTAGGACTCAATACAATTTTCTTTACTACTTTAGCTCTACTTCGTAAATTAGGTGGCTAAAAGGAATAAACTAGCAAGACCTTCTGTCTGGGAACAAAATCTGTTGGATTAAAAAGAAATGCTATGTGGGGCAGCACCCAAAGATTTAACCCCTTAAGAACAAGGTGATAATAGTTCAACAGAAAGGCAGCCTGGCTTTGACAGAGCAGGATTTCACCACCTGACAGCTGTGTGACTTTAAGCAAATTATTTAACTACTCTGAGCACTATTCCCTCATCTATTAAAAAAAAGAATAAACACTACTTTAATTCTCATTATGAGAATTGTGATACATCTTAAATGTTTTAATTCATTCTTTTAGCTGAAACTTGAATCTGCTCCACAATATTAGTAGTTTAAAACACTTCTGGTTTGACCTGGCTGGGGTGGCTCTGTGGATTGAGTATCAGCCTGTGAGTCCAAGGGTCAATTCCCAGTCAGGACACACGCCCGGGCTGCAGGACAGGTCCACGTTGGGGGAGGGCAAGAGGCAACCATACACTGATGTTTCTTTCCCTCTCTATCTCCCTCCCTCCCCACCCCTAAAAATAAATAAATAAAATCTTTTAAAAAACACCCCATTTCTGGTAGAATAGCTACACAGACAAGTGAACTCAACACTTTCTGAAACAGTCCTTTTCATCCTCACACTTCTATCATTTTCTTGTACTAAACTAAAATTAGCTTCCTAGTTACTTCAACCCCATCAATCACATTCTAGTTTAAATCCTATTAAGTAAAGCTAATTCAAATCTGACTAAGCTCTGAGCTCCCACAAAGGCTGAGGCTGTTCAGTATTGAAGCCCCAACACCTAGAACAATGACAAGCACATAGTAGGTGTACAATATTTACAGATTGAGTGATACATTTTGTGCAGTATTTACTAATTGACCATTGAAATGCCTTCTAATATAAAGAACACATGTGCCTACATTTCTTGGATGTGATCATTTGATGTTTAAGGTTTAAAAGTTGAAATATACATAACCAAATGCATGCTGCTTTTTTAAATCCCTCCAGATAATGTAAATGAAAGCAATTTAGTTGTATTTTAAATGGTGATCACGTTCAGTGACAGATGATGAAGTTCCTTCAAAGCAATAGACCTAGTAATGGCGTCATAACTCCTATTCATAATTTCCTTCCGATTTAACTGAATTCTGAGTCTGAATTTTTAAAGACCCTCATAATGGTATCTAATTTCACTGCCACTGTGACTATTCTGCGAATATTCTCCAAATAGTAAATCAAATTTTATTATCTGAAAGTTACCCAGAAAATATCGGAATGGAAGTTGTGACAGAATATCAAAATCTGTAACTTTTCTCGTGACTTTCTTAGCAACACACTGCTATAAACCTCTTACCGCACAAACACTATAACTCGTTTATAATTTAGTCACTTATGTGTGTCCCAGAGCCCAGAGAGCAGGTTCCATAAACCACATTCTACTGCACAGAGCAGGAAACCAAATTGTGAACCACCGTCCCCTGCAAACTTATGGAAATATTTCCAGTATAAAGAAAAGCTCTCCTGCCACCTTGCAGTTTTAGTTTTAAGCTGTTACTCTGGGCTGTTAGCCTAAACAAAGCATAATTAGTAAAGTCAATCTGCCACATACACAAGTCAGTAATCCATCCCAAACCCAAACCTCAACTACTTCTGGATTATCTGGGTCACGGATGCTTGGGACTGACAGAAAATTAGTGATCTCCATAGAAAGAGGCAACTTCCACTAATGAGCACTAGGCACGGCAAACACCAGATTGACATAATTTTATAACAAAGGACAAAATCCAAAAGAGTCAAATACCTTAATGAACACGAAATTAAAGGGCAGAAAGTGAAATTAAATACTCAGGCATTTTAGAAGAAACAGCTATGTACAACCCTTTCTACTCCAACAATCCTTCCCAGACCAAAGTCTGGTCCCACAAAACTTCCTTTTCCCTTCCACTTCTCCTACGAAACACACTCACACACACACAAATCCCCCCAAAACAAAAACAAACCTTGTACATTGATCAAATCAGTACACTACATAAAATTAAGCCGCCAGATGCAGGAGGGCTTTCGAAGGTTGAAATCACCACCTATCATTAAGGTACTCTCTGCAGGGGGACTTCAGGTGCTGTGCGAGGAGCTCACAGGTACAGGCAGCTGACACAGGAGGGGCGGGGTGCGGGTCTGTGCTTCGGAACCCATCCCAGAAGGGCAGGTGTCATTCATACAAAATGGCCAGCGAAGGACAGTAAGTATCCCAACTCGTTTACAACTGGCCGGGGAGAAGTATTCCTTTACAACAGCTGTCATAGCAAAAGTGGCCTGGAGTTGCAAAATCCCACAGCCCGGGGCTACCAGCGCATTCTTCCCGCATGCGAAGTGCTCAGGAACAATTTCTCAACGTGGCTAAGATGATGCTGCAAAGTGCCCTCAATGCGGCAACCACAGAGTTTCTCAACGGCCCCAGAGCAGACTCTGGGGGATTAGGGTGGGCTTCCCTCCCGCTTTCAGAATGCTGCTTCTACCCACACTGACAGCGCCTCAGGTGCTCAAAACACGCGAAAAGGTTCCTGGCTCCATTCAACGCCCTTCGGAAGAAAAGGTGTGCGCCACTGGCCTTTATCTAAGACCCTGTCCACGGCTGGGAAGATCCCTGGAAACGCGGGGACTCCCAACCCCACGCAGGCGGAAGCCTCCCGCCCAAACCCGGATGCCCGGCAGCTAGGCCCCCCGCACCTGTGGGATACCTTCCCCCCTCCCCGCCTCTCACCTGATCTTGTAGCTGGGGAGGGTGTGCTTGCGCTTGATGACTTTCTTGAGCTGATTAACGATGATGGAGGTGAGCTGGGGCATGGGCCGCCCTTCAAACTGGGAGCGCACCTCGAAGTCGATCAGCGGGTCCTCCACGAAGGAGAAGAACCAGTGGGTGAATGGCACGCGGGTGAGGACGAAGCGCAGCCTCCCCACCACGCGGGACAGCTTGACGAACAGGTACGCGGACTTGCCGAAGACCAAGTCCACGTCGATGGCTAGGTGGAAACCCCCGTTGTATTCCACCTCCGCCTCGAAGGCCAGCTCCTCCGGGGAGGTGGCGGGCAGCGCCTCTCCCTCGGGGCCGTCGGGCTCCCCGGTGGCGGAGGGCACCACGGGCCGGAGGAGCCGGATGGTCTTAATGAAGGGCACGGTCTCGCCCAGGAACACGTCCCGTAGGCTCAGCCCCTCCAGCAGGCGCCCGGCCGTCTTGGTCTGCAGCAGCTCCTCGAACTCCACCTTGATCTTCTTGGTGACCCAGCGGCGGGCCAGTGCGGTGTCCCGCAGCTCCCGGAACAGGAACAGGATGATGGCGTTGAGGAAGTAGCAGGTTTCCCGCGTCGGCGGGGCCGGGGTCTCCGGGGTCGGGGTGGCGCCGCCCTCGGGGGGCCCGCCGGAGGGCTCCTCGGCCCCGCCACCGCCATAAAGGTACTCCCGCAGGGCCAGGCCCGGCACCGGCCTGAGGTAGCGGAAGCCGTCGCGCGCGCGGGCGGCCTCGTCCGGCGGCGGCTCGGGCTGCCGGCGGTAAAGCAGCAGGAACTGGGTGAGGAGCGTGAGGAAGGAGCCCAGCACCGCAGAAGCCAGGATCATGAGCAGCAGCCCCATCCCGCCACCGTCTCCGCCCGGACAGCCCCGGCAGCTGCTCCCGCGCGCACAGCGCGGCTTTCTTCACGCCGCCGCCCCCGCTGCCTCCATCTTGAGGACATCGGGCGGCGGGGACGGGGCGAGCAGCTCCCTGGGCCGCGTCCCGCGGTTCGGGTCGGCGTCCTGCGACGCCTGAGCCTGCGACGGCCCGCGGCTCCCCAGACGCTCCGGGAGGCGGCAGCTTTGGCCGCGACTGCCGCGGGGGCGGGAGGGGCGGGACGGCGCGTCCCCTCGGCCTTTGCTCATTGGATGAACGTTGCGTGACGTCAGTAGCGTACTCGCTCCCGGCGGTGTCGCCTGGCAGCAGGCGCTGGGGCGCGCGTACGTGGGCCCTTTCCTTCTCCAGCGCCCTTCTAGCCCCGCCCCACACACCAACATTCTTTTCCCCGGCGATCCACGTGGCTGTCACTTCTGAAGCCACTGTCGAAATCGGAGAAGATAACTGGGGCCACCGGTTGGAGGATAAGAAGGCCCGGAGGAGATGGCGTGGCGCGCTGTCGATCCTGGTCATCCCGTTATATTCTAGTGCGCCCATCCCCCGTCTTTGGCCGCGGTTCCCGGCGGTTACCTCTGCTGCAGTGTGATTCTTCCACTCGTGCCCCTGAGATGTGGGCTGGCGGGGGATTTCCCTGCAGGGCAGTGCCACGGAGACTCAGAACTGGCCATTCGGAGACTTCCTAAACCCAGGACAAGAGAAGACTTACTGCCTCACACACGCTGTCGCTGACCAACCATCCCGCCAGCAGACGCTTTGCGTCCGCCGAGGGTGGGCCCTGGGAGGGAGGGACAGAGGAAAACAGTTGAGATTAAACGAGAAGGAAAGAAGTAAAAGAGCTGGGTCAGGAAAGGTGAGTGAGATGAATTTGCCAGATGATTGGAAGATGGATAGTGGTTCTCTGTCAAGCTCCTGCAGTGGGATACGCCCCCTGTGTATTACCACCTTTAGTCCACCCATGAGGCAGTTTTTGTGAGCCCCCACCCATTTTACAGATACCAGCACTGCCGCACAGAGGCAGACAAAGTTGCCTGGGGTGACGCAGTGCAGCCTGGTTTGTCCGACACTAAATAAACCCCAAGCCCTTGGTCACTTCTCTGTATCATGACACTGAGATTGCTAGGGTTGGGAGGGGGCTTATTGATTCCCTGATGCACAGGAAGAGGGAGTTGGGGAGGTGGGGTCAGGAAAAGACTTCAGGAAATTTTGCACAGGGTGGCACCTTGACCAAAATCATAGAGGTAATTAAGCCAGGTTGCCGACAACATTGTTATTTCTCATGCCCTCTGGCTACTTGGTTGTTACAATGCTTATGTGGCTTCAATCCCAAGGACACTGCAACACTTCTACCTCTATTCCTATGAGGATTAGATATTACACACCCAAAACTCACACCAGTTCTGGATGGCCCCAAGGAGCTAGGGCAGGGCTCCTCTCTAGCTCTCCAAGATCTTCAAGGCAGTGTTTGTCTTGACTCTGGGTGATTCTAGAACAAAGAACAGTTTGGCCACCTTCTGACCCAGCTGGAGCAGGTACAGAACTTTGGAACCAGGCCCACCTTGTCTTACTCATGCCCAGGTGTAAGACCAGATGGCTCTTTTACAACAAAAATGCAAGACAGGTGTCTGCTGAGGAACTAGGCTGAACCCCCACATTCTGCAGCCTAAGAAAGTCTAAGGCCCTACTGGGATTTCTGGGAGCTCAAGCAACCTCTGTTCTTGTGATCACCTCTGGCTCCTGGCCTCTGCTTCTGGACTGCTGCCTCAGTCCTACACTGTTTCAACCCAAATGGAAATTGCAGACTCTTCCTCGGTTTCCACCCAAAACCTTGTTTATAAAATGTATGCACCATTGTAGAAAATGTCACAGAAGCTGGAGATGGGGTGAGGCAAAAGATTAGTTCCTCATGTTGCTGAGACACAAAGTCATCAAACTGTATACTGACCCTTCTTGCATCTTAAAATACTCTTCAAGCACCTCCTCACCCACAGGGCAAATTGCTGTTCCTCAAGAGAGTGAGTCCTCAGGTCACACTCCATCCCACAGCCTCCTCTCTCTCCTTTCCTCCGCCCCGCTCTTTCTTACTCTCCAATGACCTCTGGGAATCCCAAATCTTTGAAATCCATTCGAGTCATTTGATTCCCCAGCAAAACTTGTCTCCTGAGGGGTGCACGTCAAAGCCACGAAGGAGCTCAGCACACCTTTTGGTAAGATAAAAAAAAAGTATTTTTCCCTTGTGTTAAAAATAGTAACATTAGTTGAACACTTAAAATAATAATGGAAATGTATCTGGAGGATTGACTGTGTGCCAGGCGCAGCGTCAAGCTGTGTGCCTTTTATGTGCCTTATGCCATTTAAGAAGTGGAATGTCGGCGAGTGTTGGCCCTGCCCTGCCACCCCACCCAAGCCTGGGGCTAGCTGATCCAGACCCCAGCTGGCTGATCCCATCACAGCCCAGCTGGGCAGGCCATTCCATGGTTTTGAGCCTGCAAATGCCTGCCAGCTGGGGGGCAGAGGGGGGCTTTGCTGCTTTTCCCTTTCACCAGGTTGTCAGCTAACCCAGGGTTTCTTACCCTCAGCACTATTGCCACTTGCAGCTGGAAAATTCCTTATTGTTGGGGCTGTCCTGTGCATTGCAGGAGGTAGTGCTGTGTTACTAGAAGCTTATTATTTTTCATGGCATTCCCTGGAAGAATATAAAGTCAGCAACCTTTTCTTTCCCTTTAATATTAATGCTGGTTCATAGAAACTCAAGAGTCTGAGAACCTTTGGCTCCAGATCTGAAAATCTATGATTCTGAATAGGTATTTGAAGGAAGAAGGTACTTAGCTTGCCTGGTGACCTTTTAATGAGTTTTAGATGACATCATTGAAATTAAGCTGCCCCAACAGCCTTCATGGGAAGTATTTATTTCAAGTGCAAAGGCGGTTGAATACTGGAAAATGTAAGACAAGCATTCTCACCAACTAGAGGGAGGCATGGATCACTTCTGCCACTAAACTCTGAATCCTTCCCGGTGAGCGGCAAATAGGATGAGAAAGCCAAAGCCTGTGAATATGGAGAGTTTGGAAGTAGGGTGAAAACCAACCTAATAAAAATGATATAGTTTGCATCAAATCATGCAAATGATATGATTTGCATCAAATCATGCAAATATAGCAACATATGGTGAAAAGCAGAGAAGTTTAGAATGATTGCTTAAAAACATACATTAAACCATTTTGTGAACTGCCAGGATTCAATTTCAGCCATTTTTGAGCATCCAGCATGTGCCAGGTTCTGGGGGTGCTGAATGAATAGGACGGAATCCCTGCCTTTGGGGGTGCCATGTCCAGGTGGATGCAGACACACCCCTACATAACTGATGTTAAGAGATAGTACCCAGTGTATTGTGGGAACAGAGCCTTCTGAAATTGGATTTATGTTAAAGAGACTGGAGAATCTCCAAACAGCTGCACAATTTTCAGAAACCTGGGAGTGATAGGTCTCTCTCTCTCCCTCTCTCTCTCTCCCTCTCTCTCTCATTCCTTCTGGCCCCACCTCCACCCAGTATCTTGCCTCTACATCTCTCTGCATGTCTGTACCATGTGCCTTCATTAGACTCTTGATTTCTCCTTCCTCATAGGCCCAACATACAGGCAGCTTTGAAAGACACCAGCTCTACACCCAAATCTTGAGGGGCCTATGTTTCTGGTGCCTAATGTAAAATGATGCTATTTCAATTTCAAGTGCTGGAGGAGAACCCCCAGATGGGCTCTCCTAATCCTATTGCTTATGCCCAAGGGTCTTGCCTCTTCTGGGCTGCTGGCGGGTGGAGCAGTTTCTCCAAAGACGGGGAGAGGATTGAGAATGAGCATAGATGGGCAATTCTAGGTCAATGGGAGATGAAGTGTTAATTCTGGCTGGGGAAGGTGGGGAGTTTCTTGGGGCAGGTGGAATTCACATTGGCCTTTGATGATTAGAAGGACATTCTAATCAGGAGGAGGCCAAAGTTCAGAAGTAGGAAACCCAACAGAGTTTAGGGAAATTGAGACCAGGATGGCTGGAGGGTAGTTTGAAAGTGGTTGACACAGGAGGAAAATAGATAGAGATGAAAAAACAGTAAAGTAGGATTGAGCCAAATTATGTAGGGTTTGAATGTCAGGGCAAGTTTGGCTTCTATTCTACAGTTTTTGAAAAGTTGCCAAAGGTTTTTAAGCAAGAGCATGGCTTTAACCCTTTTCCTTCCACCACCCAAGTCCCACTCTTGCTAGAGTGATGTTTCTCCAGTACAAATCTGACCTTGTCGCATCATGGCTAAAAATTTGTCAGTGGCTCCCCACAGCCCTATTCATAATAACAATGGCTGTCATACATCAAGAGCACAGTAACTGGGCAGCGTGCTCAGCACTTCAGAAGCATTTTCATTCTCCCAACTGCCTTTTGGGGTAGGTAGCATCATCTCCATTTTATAGGCAAGGAAACACACATAATGCAGATAAAAACCTGATAAAGGGCACTAAGTTAGTAGGTGGAGGAGCAGAGATTTGAGTAAGCTCTATCTAACCCCAAAGTCTCCCATTTTAGGGTACAGTCCGCACACGTCAGCACAGGAAACCACTCTCTTTGTGGTCCAGTCTTTGCTTACACTTCAGCCACCCACTCACACGCACTCTGTCAACAAAGCCCATTGGCTCTACCTTCCAAATACACTTGGAATCTCACCACTTCCACAGGCACTCTCCTGGTTCGAGCACCATCTTGAGCCTGGATTGCTGGAGTAGTCACTTAACTGGCCTCTCGGCTTCTGTCCCTGACACCCCCGATGTCTGTTCAAACACAGAAGCCAAAGTGACCATGGTCAGCATCATGGCATTCATCTGCTCAAAAACACCAGTGGTTCCTATGATGGGCAAAACAATGCCCTCCCTCCCCAAAAGATGCCCGCATCCTAATCCCTGTGAGTTGTCGCAGCCCGCTGCGGCAGGGGGGTTCGTAAGTCAGGGTGAGGGATGATATTATTATTGATTAATAATAATAATGGAGAGGTCCAAGACTCAGCTGGTCATGGCGATTTTATTGAAAGAGAGCAAAGCTTTTAAACACAGTGCCTCAAAAGCTACAAAGCGTATAACAGTCATGTCCTTGAGATAAAAGCTTACAAATTCCCACAGGACAAGGTTCTCATAACACATACTTCCTTGCACCTGCAAAGAAGGCCATGCCTTCCCCCTGCGCATGGGAACAACCAGATAATTAGCAGTTGGGAGGCAGTCTGGGCCCAGAACGGCCTTGAGGCTAGAAACCAGGTTTCTATCACCACTCCCGCGGTGAGAAACCCTCTCCTTAACCCCTTATGGCCGCTGGGCCCCTACAGTGAGTATGTTATGGTACCTGACAAAGGGGAATTAATGTTGCAGATCACCGCTAATTAAAGGTTGCTAATCAGCTGGCCTTAAAGTAGGGTGATTATTCTGGATCAACCAGTTGTGCCCAATGTAATCACAAGAGTCCTTAAAAGGGGAAGAGAGAGGCAGAAGGGAAGATCAGAATGTGGGACAGACTCAACTGGCATTGCTAGCTTTGAAGATGGAAGGGGGCTAGGAACTGGGAATGTGAGAGAGGCAAAGAAATGCTGCCCAGAGCGCTGCCCCCCCCCCCCACAAAGGAAGACAACCCGGACAACACCTTGATTTCAGTCCAGCAAAATCTGCTGGAGGTTGGGCTTTTGACTTCCAGAACTTTCACACGGTGAAATCCTTGTTGTTTAAGCCCCTAAGTATGTGGTAGTTTGTTGTAGCAGCTACAAGAAATGAATACAATTCCCACTCTCAAACAAGGTAAAAGCCAAGTGACACGTCCCCTGTAACCCCCTGGGCCCTCACCTGCCACCTACCTCGTTCATGCTGTTTCAAAAATATTTTATGTATGTGTGTATGTGTGGATTTGTTTATTGTTGACATTATTACAGATGTACCCCATGTCCCCCCACTTTGCCCACCTCCGTCCAGCCCCTCCCTTTCCCTGGCCTTCACCACTCAATTGTCTGTGTCCATGGGTTATTCATATATATGCTCTTTGGCCAATCCCTCCACGTCATTCACTCTTCAGCCACAGCCGCGTCTTGCTCCAGCCACATGGCTCTGTAGAATAAATGCATGATTTTGAAACTTCATTTTCCAGAAGAAGGAGAGGAGAAGTGACTTGCCCACAATCCCCAGCAAGGACCTGAACCCAGGACTCTTGCCCAGTGACCAGTCGGTTATTATTTCTATTGTACTTAGCTTTCCCTTCAGCTTCCTCCCCTGGAAAGTCATGTGATTCGATCTGTCTTGGCCACCTAGTGAAGTGTTCAAATTCCCTTCCAATGAGGGAATCTTTACATTGACTGTTATAGTCTTTGCCAGAAGAGCAATTCGTTTCTTTCTACATGAAATTCAATGATGGAAACAGTTCTTTCAAAAGACGGAGAAAGAAATTTCCAGAGCATTGGATTTTACTGACCAAGACAGGCAAATTTCTTAGGAGAAAAGACAGGCCCAGCCTTCCTTCAGCCAAGGAGGCTTTACTGTGTGGATTTCTATTTATACCCTGGGATGTAGAGTGAGCTACATGGAAACCTGGACATAGTCCTGAGCATTGCTGGCAATACCGATCTGAGTGCAAACAGCCCTCCCTTTTGCTGACCTGGCATTTCTAATTCCTAATGAGAAGGTTTGATTTGTAAGCTCGCAGCCACTCAGAGGAGGGCACCCACTGGACAATTGTGCTGAGTCACTTTGAAGCTGATCCGCCTCCCTGTGTCCAGCCGGTAGGTGTTGCAGTCTGTTCCAGGACTCACGTCTGGTTCAGTCAGCTCTGGTCACAAGAGCAGAGGTGGCTTTTCCTACAAAGCTTGTGGGTACCAGCTTGGCGGCTATAAGCAGGCCCATTGTGTTGCTTGAACTTTTTCTTTTGTCTGCGTAGCATTCCTTTCCTTTGGAAACTTCTCCTTCTAGGCTGTGCTCTCAGGGTTCTCATTTCTGGCACCACCCCCTGCGCCCTCCCACCCCGGCCTCAAGGATAGGCACGTGACCCATGTTGGGCCAATTTATAGGACCCGATCCCTTTCAACACTGTTCTAGAGAGGGTGGATAAGGGACTCAAGCAGGGCCTATCAGAATCCAAACCCAAGAACAATATCCAGACCATAGGAAGTAGACTCACTCCTGCTGCTGGGGCGGCTAACCTTGGGAGAATGTGATTCTGGAGGTGCCCAGTGGGAAGAAAATGCTTGTTTGTACAAGAAGCTAAGTAGAGTCATGCAAAGATGCAAAGTGAGTGGAGAGATGGTCCTTGAGATGGTGAGTCCCTGATTCAAGTGCCACAGGCTCTGTTTTCTGTTGTTCTTGCATTCTCTGAGCCTCCCCACTGACCTTCCCAGCTTTGGGAACCGATGCATTCCCTTTCCACTGTAGAGAAGGCTTAGGTTGTGTTTCTGTCACTTGTTCCTGACATCTGGCTAATACAAGGGGCTTAGGTGGGAAGAAACTGATAGGGACCCCTGCCACAGGCAAGAGAGGACTTAGACCCCATTACTGCATAGATTAATGCTGGTTTCCTCAAAGGGGTCTTTAGAGAACTTGGCCTGGGACACCCCAAAATGTAAGAATATATTTGGCTCCTGAGTGATCCTCATGAAGATGAGATCCTGTTATTTCTTATCCCCTTTCCCTCTTGAAACACTTCAGTGGCTTCCCACAGATGTGAGGTTAAAGGTCACAGGCCTACAAGGCCTGACCTCCATGGTCTGGATCAAGGGTCTGCACATTTTTCTGTCAAAAGCAGGGAGTAAGTATTTTAGGCTCCGTGGGTCATAAAGTCTTTATCTTAACGACTCAACTCTGCCATTGTAGCCAAAAGCAGCTGCCGGCAGTAAGTACACAAACGAGTGTGGCTATGCTCCGATAAAACTTCATTCAGGAAAATAGGCAGTGGGCCATAATTTGCCCACTTCCTGGTCTGGAGGGTCTGGAACCTTGCTCTCCATGCATATATCCAGCCCCACTGGTCTCCAGTTGGCATCTTCATGCTCCACCCCATAGGCTCCCTTCTCTCACAGGGCTCTCAGCCTGGCGCATTCTCCCGAACCCTTGAATGCTTAACCCCTGCTACCACCCCGATCACTGCTCCGATGTCGCTTTCCCGGGGAACTTCCCTGGTACCCGGAGCCCAGGCCAGACTCCCCTGGTGCACTCTCCTGATGCACACTCTCTCTCCTTCATGTTATTTGTGTTGTAGTTGTGAGTTTTCAGGGTGTCATGTTGATTTTCTGTCTGTCTCCCCTCTGGATAATGATTTCCAGATGTACAAGGCCCTGCCTGTTTGGTTCAGTGCCTAGGATAGTGCTTAGTGCATTGTGGTAACACAGCATGCATTTACTTTTAAAAG